>PVIJ01008269.1:0-75591 GCA_004024925.1 Scalopus aquaticus
CAGGAAAAGGGCACAAAATGGAATAGAAAAGAACACAAGGGACCATGGAGATGGATCACGGGTGACTTGGTGGTGGGCTACCCAAGGGGAATACAAAATGTAAAAGACATAAATAACAATAAAAATTAAAAAAAAAACCACAACTGACTTGAAACACTTCTCGATCCCAGAACTGATGGCAAATATTTGAAATTGCCTAACTGTAGACTTTTGCAGGCAGCGCAGATGAGACGCTGTCTTCTGGAGGCTTCTGTAGGGCGTGGAGTGACGTTCTCTTCATGGGTCAGCTGATGATAATGTTTTGCTTGCGAGTCACATATCTTTAAAGAATTTGCCACAAATTCTATATTAATCCTTCCCACGAAGCTGTGATTTCGTGAGGGGAGCATCATGCTGTGGCGTAATCTTGAGATCTGCAGATCAGAGCTTAGAACGAGGAGTTGAAGGCGCCAGTGGAAGCCAGATTAGCTTGACCCCAGGCCAGCCCCCCCGGGGCTCATGCTCACCTTTACCTGGAGGGGGCTGTAGAGCTTCGTTGGAGGACAGCCCACCAGAGCTGTGAGGAGAAATAGGTGGCTGGGCCATGGGTGGCAGTGGGGGGCTTCTGATGTTCCTCTTTCTCCATGCTATGTTTCTTCAAGGTCACCTTCATAATATATGTTGGGGACTGAGATCCCAGTTCAAGTGGAGGCTGTCTCCTGGAGGAAGTGCGAGCTTTCCCCGGATTAGTGAAACTGGGCAAGTCCTGTGAGCGCCGTGCCCCTCGTGGCGTCTCAGAAGCCCGTGCTGCGTCCTGGGGGTTTGGACACTTGCCCTGTGGCCAGGGGGCCAAATGCTCAGCTCTGGTGAGGTCTTGGTCTTACTTGCTGTTTGCCACTTCCCAGATGTACATATGTGCTCCCCCCACGACATCCTAGTGCATTTTCCTTCTGGTGTTAGAATGTATTTAGAATGACCTTCAGTGTTCTTTATGGAGTGACCTTGATTGTCCAAACAAGATGTTTCTCCGTGGGAATAACTGTCAGAGGGAGCACACCCTGAGAGAACCGAGTTGTGACGATAAACTCTTTTCTCATTTTCCAAAGCGCGTTCCCATAAGTTCTATGTGATTTCTTAGAGCAGAGAGCTGAGTGGTCCCCAGACCTAGTGTGTGTCCCCACCACCTGGAGGGTGTGGTCAGTGAGTCGGGCTATGCCCTCTGCCCCCGACTGCCATCCAGAAGGCTGACGGGGCCGGAGGAGCCGTGTGGCCGGGCTCCCCCGGGCGTCTGCTGCAGGTGGATCAAGGGGAGCCCTGACACACTGAGAAACCTGCTGGAACCAGCCCTAGTGCGAAACCCAGAGACCTTCTGATTCTTGGGATAAATGACTTGATCGCTTTGGAATTTATCTTAATCCGTGGATTGAGTGAAGTGATTTCACCAACACACTTTTGTAGTCTCTGATTAGTTGTTTCAAGGAAGTGACTATGACTTGGAAGGTAAAAGATATCATCTTATTGGTATTTTTATTTTGTTTTAGACTTTTGGCCACAGTTTTAGCAGGTCCTAGTAGATGACTAGGTCTTGTATTTGATCAATTTATTTAAATAATTAGAACAGACCACACCTCTGATGTTCTACTTAAAATTAAATTCATATCATGTAGGAAGATGAACATTTTTAAGCTTCTCTTCCTGCATTTTGGAGTGGATATCAAAATGAGCAGATTGAAAAAGAGCTTTGAACACCGAGGAGATTTCTCCATATGGACAGCCAATTGGCCTGCACCATTTGTTGAAAAGAGTTTTCTTTCTCTATTAAATTATCTCGACACCTTTGCCAGAAATCAATGGACCATATGTTTATGTCTATTTCTGGGTCCTGCTTCATTGATCTATTTGTCTGTCTTTTGTTCAGTGCTATATTGCCTTGATTAGTGGAGGTAATCTGTACTCTACTGCAGTTCCAAAATCAGATAGTATAAATCCTCCCTCTAACTTAATTCTTTTGCAAGTTGATTATAGTTGCCCTATTGCATTTCTGTATACATTTTAGAGTTAGTTTTTTTTACCCACATCTGTATGAAAACAAACAAACAAACAAAAAAACCCTGCTGGGATTGTAACCAGGATTGCTTAGGAAAGCAATGGGGGAAGAATTGACACATAAACCACTGTAATTTTCCCTCCTATCTTTTTAACTTTTGGTTTCAAAGGATTGTTCATAATTTAAGGATGAGAGATCCTGCTTAGCAAATGTATACTTGAGATAGAAAATAGATAATGAGTTAAGTTTCTACTATATGCTAATGTACCATCTATCTTAATTATTTCTATAGTAATAAGAATGCTAAATGCTTTTCTTAAAGCAACTTAGTAACTTTTAAAAAAGATTTATTTATTTTATGCATACAAGCTGGGGTGTAGGCCAGAGGTGTGGGGTGGTGAGTGGATTCACCAGAGACAGAGTGGGGAGCAGAACAGGCAGATCAACTGAAGTACACTGCTGAGGGGAGCAACAGGGAGATGGGAGAGGTCTGCTGCACTGTGTGGGAATCTCCCTGGCCGAGAATCGAACTCTTGCTGCAGTGGCTCTGGATAGCTTCATAGTGCTGCACTTAACCCGTTGCGCCACCTGGCAGACCCAACTTAGTAACTTGAGGGAAACTAAATAAAATTTACAAATTAAAAATGCTATTTCCATGTTAACCAAAAGGTCAAATTCCTCTGTGTTCATTTACAGTAACTAATGGAGAACAGCACACTGACTCTCCAGGAAGGAAAAAAAAAACAGCCTTGATTTGCAGCTTTTACCAATTTCTGTTGTTAGTCCTTCTACTGCGGCCGATTTCAGGCCATGCAAGTGATGTCTCTGAAGTCAAATTTGGGAAGAGATTCGCCCTATTGCACATGTTCTAGAAAGCCTATCATGCTACAGCAGATGTAAATAACTTCAAGAGCACAGATGATACCAAATATAACTGGGAGGAAACAGAATTTGCGTGTTTATGACTTTTGTATTTTCTATAATTTATTTAATTGTAAGTTTGTTTAATTTTTAGTAATGCCTGTGTTTAACAACAGGCTAACAAAATCCCTGAGAATTTCATAGCTGCTAGCTGTGTGAACTGGTCCCATACACCACTGAGAGGCAGGAGCAAAGCTGGCTTAATATCAAGTTAAACTCACAGGTTAAGGGATTAATATCAAACAAATGAAATAAAAGCAACTTTGTTATGTTTTATAAATTTAAATCCTTGACTCAACAAATCTCAATGTAAGGGGTCTGGCAGACATGATACCATCATTTTACAAATCAAATTGGTGCTCTGTGTGTGTGTGTGTGTGTGTGTGTGTGTGTAGGGGCTGGAAGTGTGTTATGAAGGATCAGCTGAACTTTGAATTAGGGTGTGAGGTGAGGTGGCAAAGTGACCCCAACACTGATGTTTATTTCTCATACAGTCATCATGGTCTGCCAGACACCTGGACGTGATGGTTGATTTTGTATCAGGAAGGTGTCTGTTTCATGCAGTCGTTCTGCAACTTTATCGAGACCAAAGGGGGGTTTCCTTTTGGTCAGCAGGAAGGACAGTGGGAAAAAGGTGCATTGGAGGGGTTTGTAGGACGAGCCTTGGAAGGTCTCGTGCCTGCCTCTGCCATCCCAGCGGCTACAGCCAGTCATGTGCTCGCACCTAACCGCAAAGGAGGCTGGGAAATGTCATGTATCGTGGGCCGGGAGCGGAGCAAAGCAGGTGGTGGGGGGGGGAGTTGGTAGTTGCAGTGACTTCCTTTCCTCACACAGTGTTAGCCGTCCTGAGGCAGCGTGATTTGGGGAGTGCTGACCGAGAGACCAGGACATTTGTATTTAGCTGTGTTTTATCATTAACCGTGCTCTTGCTCAGTCTGGGCCCAGTTTGCGGCTCTGTGCTGGCACGAGGCCCTTCCTAGTTCTTCGACCCTCATCAAGTGTCACCCCCCGCCGCCCCCTGCAGCTTTCCCTGCTCTTCTGGAGGTGGCTTTTGTTCATCTGCTGCCAGATGGAAGGGGTCTTTCCTCGGACTTGGCGGGTCTGTTTCCCTGGCTGACTGGGGACCAGGGCATCACAGGGCACTCCTGACTCAGGGCTTGGGGTGCGGGGGTGGGGTGGGGGTGCTGAGCACAGCTGCCATCTGGGGAGCACCGTGGGGGCGCCGTTCAGCGGTTCCCGGGAAGCTGCTCTCAGTCCGCGTGGCTCAGGAAGAGGCCAAGTTGGATGTGCAGACAGAATCATTTTGCTTTGGCAAGCAACGACGTGTGGGAACCGGGGTGTGCCCCGGACTCAGGCTGGGGGTTCACATCCCGGTGCTGCCTCCAAGTTGGGTGACCAAGGCCAAGCTACTCACCCTCTCTGGGCCTCAGCGTTCTCCTCTGTGAAATGCCAGTGACAATAAAACAGAAATATCAAACAAGTACATAACACAAAAATATCTTGTATATACTAGGCCTCAGAGTGTTTTTGTTTTGAGGCTAATACATGTGAAGTGTAGAGAATAATGCCCACGGTGTGGGAAATGCTCTAAGAATATTGTTCGATAGGGTTATTATTAATATAATTCTTATTTTACTAAATATAATACAATATAATTCTTATTTTACTAAATAATGAAGAACATGGTGCTTGTGGGGATTGTAAATAGGGAATTAAGGGGTCAAGGTCTTGTTTTAAAATTGGTAGCCTCGTCACCCACAGACCTGTCCTCATATGAGTGGTGTCCTCTCCCCCTTCTGCCTTTGCTCTTCTGGCCTGTCTCCTTCCATCCCATTCCTCTCACACAAGGAAAGACAGGAGCTCGGGTGGCACTACCATGCCCAGCTGGGTGCCGCCCCCGTGGGGTCCCGCCGAAGCCCTTCAGTGTTGAGGTCCCCTCCCAGCCACACTCTGGGCAGACACTGCTCACCAAGAGGGGAGCTTTTTCCTGTCCAAACTCATTGCCTTTATGGAAAGCGCTTAGAGTCAAAACACCTAACATCTGGCATTTTAACCAATAAGAACCTTAAGCCCCTGCTTGCTGGGTCTGTGGGGTGATCAAGGTGTTTGCAGGGACTCGCCAGGGCCTGTAGGGCAGCTCAGGGGAGTGTGGGGGAGAGGAGAAGCCCGGGGTGTTCAGGGCTGCAGGGAGGGATCAATGCATTTTCCTGTTAATAATTCATGTAGCTGAACTTGAGACGAAAGGCTGGGCAGCCAAGTGGTGCAAGATGTGGTTCAAAGAGGGTCTTGAGAGTCACTGAAGACCTTCGGGAGAAGGATTTGACTTGGGCGTTGACAGGAGTCCATCCGCAGAGGGAGGAGGGCACTTCAGGCGCGGAGCAGGGCTAACAGGGGCCCGTGTGAGTGTGTGAGGTGGTCCCTCCCACCTGCTCCTGGAGGATGCTGTCGGTTGCCATGGTGACGGTAGACTCCTTTGAGCGGCCACCTGGTGAAGCCACCAGAGCAGAAAGTCTCCCTTCCCTGGTTCCCATTTCTGCCCGGACTGTGAAATGGTAGCAAATGCCAATCTGTTTTCTCTTTAAGCCTTACCTTGTACATTCTAAAGAGCTAAGAGTTCACCACCAAATGTAATCACATCATTATAAAATGCCCTGCTTTTCTGTTTTTCTTTTTTTGGGGGGTATGTACATGTTTCTAAACATTCAAAAATTAAGTCATGCTACTTTTAAAATCGGTCCATGTACAACTTAATTGCTTGAGAAAAACCATCTTTCCAGACTTATTAAGAAACACCGCAGTTTTGTGGCCCCAGAATAAATGTAGATAGAGGAGGACAAGACTTGAGTCGCTCTTTTAAAATCTCTTTTGCTGGCTGCCTAGTTAGCACTATTGCTTTGCTTTGCTTTCATGCCTGCTTTAGGGTTTATAGTCTCCATCCTTCATCTCTTGCTGCTTTCAAGTGATAAATTCTTGTTTCTGCCGCTTTCTAGTGCTGAATGTGGGACATTTTACAAGCTGCCTCTTAATTCCCTCCATACAGAGTGAGCTCACATCATCATTTTAGAGAAACATTGCCAAGGAGAAAGAAAAGTTATCCATAGCCCAAACACAACTATTATCATTTTTTGTTGAAATTTGTTCAACTTGTTTTCAGCAAAGTTGTAGCCCTGGTCTCTGTATACTCTTACATCCTGCTTCCTCACTTAACCCGCCCTCGGTACCTTTTTTATAGGCTGTATATGTGTGTTATTGCCCCATAGCCTGCTGGGTGTTGGCATTTACAATTTACTCCTTAATCCGGCTTTGATTGGATAGAAATTCTTGTGTCCTGTTTTGAATTATTAAATTTAAATTTGTTTTTTAATTTCCTTTTTTTAAAGATTTGTTTTATTTATGCATACAAGAGCTGGGGTGTAGGCCAGAGGTGTGGGGTGGTGAGAGGATTCACCAGAGACAGAGTGGGGAGCAGAACAGGCGTATCTACTGAAGTACACTGCTGAGGGGAGCAGCGGGGAGACAGGAGAGGTCTGCTGCGCCATGTGGGTCAGCTCCCTGGCCGGGGATTGAACTCGTGCTGCAGTGGCTGCTGATAGCTTCATAGTGCTGAGACTTAACCTCTTGTGCTACCAGGGAGGCCCCTTAAATTTTCTTACATCATTGTTCATTTTTGTACAATATTTGATTTCTCCCCTCATGTGTAGTCCCCATAATTCTTCCACCACCACGACACCCATCGCCATAGTCTCTTGGTTCTTCCCTCCCCTGTTTTAATCTCCCCTACCTCCTACTTGATGCCTCGGGTCTGTGGTTTGCCTGAAAGTTTTGTCTTTTTCCTGACCCTTTACTCAGTTTCTCTATATTCCCCCTATAAGTGAAACCATCCTATATTTTTCCTTTTCCTTCTGACTAAACTGTGCTTAGCATATTCCCTTCCAGGTCCATCCATGTTGCTGCAAATGGCATGAGTTTATCTTTTTTGATCACTGAGTAGTATTCCACTGCGTATATATACCACATCTTCTTGATCCATTCGTCTGTTTTAGGGCATTTAGTTTGCTTCCATATCTTAGCTATTGTAAGTAGTGCTGAAATAAACATAGGAGTGCAGCTTTCCTTTCAAATTAGTGTTTTTGTGTCCTTCGGGTGGATTCCTAGGAGTGGGGTCACCGGGTCATCTGGTAGCTCCATTTTCAGTGTGTTGAGGAACCTCCACACAGCTTTTAATAGTGGCTTGACCGCTTTACATTCCCATTAGCAGGGCAAGAGGGTTCCTTTTTCTCTGCATACCTGTTGTTTTTTAAAAGGCAGTTGCTAAAGTACCTGGTGTCAGGCTCTGCTTGCCCAGGCTGTCTGCTGGGTACACGAACAGGATGCGAGGACTAGCACTGCCTAGAGAGGGCGCTGTGCTCACCCATGGCACAGTCTCTTTTGGATGTGGGTGCCGTGACACAGCCGGCCTGACTAGGGTGACTTGGGTGCTCCCTGGCCCCTGCCCCAGCCTTGGGGGCCAGGCACTGGGGGGCTCCCGAGAGGCCTGCTGCCCGAGACCTTGGGAAGGGCCTTGCTACACACATCAGAGTCCATGTCCTGTTTCACCTTTAAAATTTGGGGGTTATGTGTAATTACAGGCTGCCAAAATCAATTTAAAAATAAACTTTCAATAAAAATGTAAGTGATTATGGGCCTCCCTGGTGGCGCGGCGGTTGAGCGCTGCGCTGTGGAGCTGTCGGCAGCGGCGATGCGAGTTCGACGCCCAGCCAGGGAGAATCCCACATGGCGCGGCAGACCTCTCCTGCCTCGCCCGCTGCTCCCCTCAGTAGTGTATTTCTGATCTGCCTGTTCTGCTCCCCGCTCTGTCTCTGGTGAACCCTCTCGCCACCCCGCACCTCTGGCCTGTACCCCAGCTCGTATGTATAAATAAATAAATCTTTAAAAAAAATGTAAGTGATTATTTTCATTACTTTGCATTACATTAGCTTTCCTAAGGAAAGTTTATTTCTTCATTGTTTAACGCTTCATCAGTCTTGTTTGTTTCTGCATAGCAAAAGCGGGAAACACCTTTATAAGAAAGAGAAAAAAGCCACAACCTTCACACAGTTCTTCCCATTTTTATTTCTTCCCTATTGATAGTGTGTTTGCTGAAGACATAACATGGGATATGGGTTTTATATTCTGCTTCTTCCCTTAGCCTGCTGTTGTTAGCATTTTCCTGTATTGCTTTATAGAATTTCTGGTGTGTTTTTTTTTTTTTTAAAGATTTATCTATTTATACATAAAAAGTCTGGGGTGCAGGCCAGAGGTGTGTGTGTGGGGGGGGGGGTAAGAGGATCACCAGAGACAGAGTGGGAAGCAGAACAGGCAGCTCTACTGGAACACACTGCTGAGGGGAGCAGTGGGTGAGACAGGAGAGGTCTGCTGTGCCATGTGAGTCAGCTCCCTGGCCAGGGATTGAACTTGTGATGCAGTGGCTGCTGATAGCTTCATAGGGCTGAGACTGAACCTATTGTGCCACCAGGGAGGCCCCTGGTTTTTGTTTTTGTTTTTTTTTTTTTGTAAGAAATACATGGGGTTTAATATTACAGAGTTTGGATTTCTTACAAGCTTATGTGGTCTAACCATTTCCTGATGTCACACGTTTGTTTTTCTCCCACTTACTGTGTCTGATATTCAACTTTGAACTTAGGCTTCCCCCAGATCACATTAAAGTGACTTTATGCCTCGGTTTACTTGGCGGCTGCTAGGCTCCCACGATGAGCTCACACTATAGCTGACAGGCAGCACTGACAGCTGCGCTCTCCTTGAACTCGCGCTGACACCCTAGGTGAGGATAATTATTCATTAACTTATTTTTACTAATTTAGTAGAGTGAGAGGATATCTTGTTTTGGTTTGCATTTTAAATTTCTGGTAGGCTTGAACTTTGCCCTGTGATTGCTTCCTTTTTAGAACTTTTATTTTTAGATCCTATGAATATTTGGGTCTGATACTTTTCTGATTGCTTAGTAAGAACAGTGTTATTCTTTGCTACAATAACTGGTTTGTTTCCTATTTCATGTCCTTTCTGGACTGATAATTCTATTTCAATGATTTGGACTTCTTTGTTAAAGGCACAGTTTAAATGGTGCTGCTTTGTAATTCTTTCAGAACTTTGTTTATGTTCTTATTCTTCTCCTTTGTTATAGGAAAATTATCTCGTTCAGGTAGTTGTCCTTATTCCACATTAAATAAAAAAATCCGGCTTGAGCTTTGAGTGCACATTGATGGAATCTGCACGTTACTCTTGGAAGCACTGCAACCTGCTAGAGCTCTGTCAAGAGGCGCTCAGTTGGCAAGGTCCCCTGAGTGCTTGTAGGACTGAGTTCTTCAAATGCTTGGTTCATTCATCTTACTTCCAGATCTGCTCTGTGGGTTGCTGGAGTTTTTAGTAGCCAAGTGCTATATTATAGTTCGTGTTTATTTTGCTTTAGATTGTGTCAGAGTCTCCTACTCAATGTTCTGTGATGTTAGTAGAAAACATGAGTCGCTTGGAATTTGTTGCCCCCTCTTTAGTTATGCTCCTTCTGGAGCCCTTGGATGTTTGAGTGCTTTTTCCAGCACGTGGTACAGTGACTTTTCATCCTATTGGCCACAAGCACCCTTTTTTATTCAGTGACATTGCCTTTGGTGCTGAAGTTTAAATCAAAGAGATACCCTTAAATGTAGCTGTATATTTTGACAGAATAATTTATATTAGCTCAATATGTTCTACAGTGTTAATTTTAGTAGAGGTAGAGAAAATACTGGCAGAAACATTTTATTGGTTGCTATAGAATTATTAATGACGATAATAAAAATAATCCTAGCTCACAGCTGATGTGCTACAGTTACCAGTTGTTTTTCTTAGCTACTTAATTCTTAAAACAGCACAGGAGGTAGGCCATTACTATTCCCATTTTGCAGATGAGGAAACTGAAACTGAGTGATTACACCCTTCTCTTCCTTTTCTTCTCCTTGGCCCCTTTGCTAAGATGTGGAAGTGCTGGTGTGTAGCTGTGCAGGGGCTGTTTCTGGGGTCATGAATTGAAGAGCTGGGAGGCATGTCTTTCTATCATTTGGTTTATAGTCTGGTCTTGTCATCTCACACCTGAGAAAATCTGAGCCAGAAAGTGGCAGCAATTCTTTAATTTTTTAAAAAAAGATTATAAAAACAGTATAGGTACAGAAAGTGACATTTCCATTTTCCATTCTTTCTCTTTTCAGAGGAAGTTCAAAGTGTCTTCTTCTAGATATTCTTTCTCCATATTTAAGAGGCATTTCTAGTTTTCAGAGGCAGTTGGAGGGCAGAGTCGAAGCAGAGCTTATGAGTTGAGAGAAGTGTTCTTTGTGGTGCCCATATTGGTTCTAAAATAGTTCTTGCTCCAAGGAAAATGGGGGTGGGGTGGGGACAAGAAGATGGTCATGTGCTCCTGTAGCCACCAGATAGGTCATTGGGGGTGCTTCTGTCCATAAATTAACTGACATTTTCCAGGCAAGCCAATGGCTTTAATGATTTTTCTCTGCATGTGTGAAAATAAGATGTTCTCAATAAAGTCTTTGTCCAGTTACATATTAGCTTGTGGTCTGTGTGTTGAAGTCAGTGAGACCAATACATCTGACTACAAGACATTATCTCTGGAGTCTCTAAAATTTCTGCTTTTTCCTAGTGTAGTTGGTGTTGAATGAATGAATAAATTCACTATGATTTTTGTGTAGTCACTTGTTAAAATCGATGTTAACAGACCTCAACATTAACATTGGAAAATGAATTTGGTCATAGTGTTCATAAAAGAGATGGCTAAGAGAGGCACAGATTCTGTACTCTCTTGAGACATTTTCTGCAGCTAGGGTAACTTTTTAATGTTATGATTGCTTGGACAATCTTCTGAAAATGTCCAGGTCAAGTTCATGTGATCAAGAAGCACCAACAATTAACGTTGCTTTGATGATCAATATGCCAGATATAAGGGTGCCCAGCGATATGATCATGGGGGCCTCTGGCTATATTTTGAGGTGCCGTCTCAGAGCATCCAACTCAAACTTCCCAAACATGAACTTTTTTCCCTCAATTTTGCTATGATTCTGGGTAAATGAATTATTTTCCTTTGTTTGCCATTTTCCAAGCGCATTGGAAGCCCCTTGTCTCTCATATATTGGACTCTTAATATTGTTTGAGGGTCGTATAAGGGCTGACTCTGCTATGGCCTGGGAGTTGCTCACTTGGCTGCCTCCCGTGGGGCAGTTGTTCAGAAAGCTCTGCTTAACGTTTCTGCCCATTGAGGCCTCAGTGTGGTGACCACAGTGCTATTGAGCCACCTTAGGGAATCCTCCCTAATGAAATGGAAAGAGAGCCTTGATAAAGCTGACCATAATATGTAAATAGTTTGGTGCTTTAAATAAACACAAGCATAATTATCTATGGTACCTCTCAGGTGCTGCCTATGTATTTAATAAAGAATATCTAATACTCTTTATTAGCATATTGGCAAGCTGTGAGCTTCAGTGAGGATAATAATTATGATCTAACATGTATTGATCTCTGACTATCACATGCTAATCATTTAAATCATACACCAGTTCTGTCCAATAGGGTTCTATTATCACACTCACATGGCAGTTTAGAAATCAGAAGACTAGACACTTTGTAGCTGGCAGAGCTGTCCAGCTAGTGATAGGCCAAGTTTGGATGGAAATCTAGAGAGCTGAATTCAGCTAACAATCATACAAAACAATTTGTCATTTCTTTTCCTTCCTTCTCTCACTGAGAGCAAAAAAGAGTAAGGAAAGGGGGAGGAACATGGTGTGGGGGTGCTGGTGTCTTTTAAACCCCTGTTAAGATGATTTAGCTGCTGGAGGAGAAGTACCAGTGGTCAGAGCCTGATACAGGGAGGGAGGAGTTCAAGGCAGTACTTTTTTGATGTCTTGGGTTCCAAATCCATTTCTTTACAGGAACCAGGTTGTCCCTGGCTATGGGGACTAAGATCGCTCCACCTGCATCGAGGTGCTGCCTGGGAAGTTGGGGCACAGACAGGATATCGTGTGTGTGTGGTGGGTCCTCTCTCTGGAGTTAATATACTTGGAACTCATTAGCTCCAGGGTCTCCCCATGTTACAGGACAGTGCTCCTGTTAATCAGACCTCTCTTTCTTCCACAGTGCATTCTAATAAGCCCTGGCTTTATGTACATAATTTTGCACGCAATCTTTTTTTTTCCTGCCTTGCTGTTGTTAATTATTAATAGATGGTAAATACTTGTTTATTTGCTTCAAATATTTAAGAATTGTTTTCCTCTGGAGTGGTATTGTATCAGAAGACTAGAAGGTTGGAGATCAAATGGTTGAATTTTTATTAACATCAGGAAAAGGCTTTATTAACCAAAATATATCTGTTGTGTCAAAAGAGATGAAGAGAACAGAACATTTGATTTTAGGTGACCTGCTGTGAGATAGATAAGATATAAGTATAGATATCTGGATCTAGATCTCACTATATATAGTTGCAAGATACACAAACACAGACACACATAGTGAGCTATAAATTGTGTAACTAGTCATATTTATAAAGTGCAGTGTAATGTATTAAATCCTAGACATTTGTTGTAAGCACGCTCTGGCACACATGCAGGCAGGAATTAAAAGAGTAAAGTAGGCGTGTGATATACTTCCAGCTCCCTCTGAGGGTGTTTGGCAGAAAGGCGTTGTTTCTGGTGGCTGGTGTGAAGGGAAGGAAGTCCAAGTGGGCTATCGGATAGGTTTATTCTGTATACGAAGAGACAGTCTTATCAATATATTGGGACCATGTGCTTTAGTGGGAAAAAGAACTGCTCTACCATGTACCTGATCTGTGGTTTTGGTGAGTGATTTAACTTCTCCTGACCTGTGTTTCCAACCCAAATTCATAATATTCTCTGGGGTTCCCATCACGCCAAGTGCTCTAAAATTTTTTAAATGTGATTCTGAGCAGGTAGACATTCTCTTATTCTCAAATGGACATTTTCTGATGTCTTCTTTATTAATGTGCATAAAATGTTGTATGGACTATATTTGAAAAGTTTCGGTGCTTGAGTTACTCGGTATTGACTTAAAGTGGAAAGACAACTTGGAACAAGTCCAGCCTTATGATCGATCAACTAAAATATCTAGCAATGGAGCCTTTTTGCTGAATGAAGGATTTATTGATTTCCATTCATACATGGCAAGTTGGCATTATTTCCCAAACAGGCAAATGTGGGAAAAGAAAATTCTGCTTCTCCTATAATTTCAATATGATCCTTCTCTCTCTTTCGACTCTTCCACTAACAATCACATTGATTCCCTGTCATTGCTTGATTGTCTGTAACTGCTTTTGGTACGTACCGTGTTTGAATTTTTTCAAAGGTCCAAAGAAAAGGTCTGTCTTGAGTGTACAAGAAACAGGAAACACTACTAACTTTGTACTTTGTCTAACTCTCCTGTCCATGTAATTTCAGAAAACAGTCTATGCATATTTTGCCCTAGCTCAAAAATAGATATTAACTTATTTTTTTAAAAGATTTATTTATTTATGCATACAAGCTGGGGTACAGGCGGGAGGCATGGGGCGGTGAGAGGGTTCAGCAGAGACAGAGTGGGGAGCAGAACAGGCAGATCGACCGAAATACACTGCTGAGGGAAGCAGTTGGCGAGGCAGGAGAGGTCTGCCGTGCCACGTGGGAATCTCCTCGGCCGGGCCTCGAAATCGCGCCGCTGCCGAGAGCTCCACAGTGCAGCGTTTAACCTCTGTGCCACCAGGGAGGCCCCCCCAAAATAGATATTAACTTCTGATCAATTTCATGGAGTCAGTGCTAGGGCTTGAGTAGAGGATGTGTTCCTCCATTACTCACCGTCTCTCTCTTAGTTCTTGGATTCAACAGAAGCTTCTGGTCAATATTTTGCCATCAGGCCTGCAGAGCAGACAGCTCTTCACACTTTTCTGTACCTGTGAGCCTTTTATTTCCAGCAGTGTCCAGTTCTCTCCTTCTGGTCCCACCAGACTGGGGTTCTGTTGCTGGTCTTCAGTGCTGCTGTCTGTGCCCCTGCTTCCAAAGCTTCCTTAATGTGTTCACAGCCCTTTCTTGACACCTGCCTCCTAGGATCTCCTCTTCATCAAACTTGGAATCATTTCTTCAATAATCTGTGTTTCTACTGATAACCCATTGTCTTCTGGGAAGAGGCTCTGGAGGGTGAAACCTACAAGGACAGAACATGGACTTAACCTCTGGCTCTCGAGCACCTCTGCCTCCATCTCCTCTGCCTTCCAGTTATTGACAGTGGCTGGGGCCCCATCCTGCATTCTGGCTGGCCATGCTCTTTTATCTGAACGGTGGGAGAGTTGGGTTGATAAGAGGAGTCGATCATGACAATGGAGGAAGGTGGTAATAAGAAGTGGGCTGGGGAAGCAGAGGATTAGAGACATGAGTGAGGGATTAGCAGAAGGCGAGGGGGACCCATGGGGAGGAAGAAGAGCCGGTCTCAGCCTGTATTCAATTATTCATACTCTGTCTGCTCTCCTCACTCCTCCCACCCCTTCCCAGCCCTCATTGATTTTCCAGGAAAATAAAAGAGTGCTACATTGGGGAAGCAGATTTTTCTGAATTTGCTTGATATGGTTTTCTTCGGTTTGGTTGCAATTTTATTTAGCCTTGGGCTCAGGGGTCTTTTTGAAAGAAATGTCATCATCTTAGAAGACTTCTCATATAGTCTTGTTTCTCAATACAATAAAATGAAATAATAGTGGATTTCTCACCCTCACAGAGAAGGACTTTAGGAGATTTGTTCACATATTGAAAGCCTGAGGAAACTGACTAAAAAAGCAGTAATAGAAATTGGAGTTCCGAGTACACTGAGCTAAGCTCAGCAGGAATAAAATTAAGGGGCATAATTTGAAATGATAATTTTGTGTAGCCTCCAGAAATGTACAGCAATACAGAGGTGTTAGGTAGCTCAACTGTGGCTCTGTCAAAGCTGCCTGGAAGTGAGGGCTGAGTCTCACAGCCTTAAAAATGCAGAGAGAAAACTGATTTTAGGTTATTTTAGTACTGTCAGGAACTGCTGATCGCAGGCAGGCAAACATACCTGATCTTGTTGAAATAAGGACAGAGACTATATTTAAGCCAGGGGCTATTTTATACTCTGTTAATTTGCTGGAGATATAAGAAGACATTATATTTTTGGTTGTGGAGAAAAGTTTGGGAAGTCTCTTAAAGCCATTATTAAATTCTTTCATTCTATTCTTCCGTTCCAATATATTGTATTTTTTATTTTTCAGGGAAAAGAAAAAAAAAGTTAAAACTTCATGGGAGGAAGGAATGGCTTTTGGATTCTCATAGTATATTTCTGGGGGGGAAATGCTTATTTCTAGACAAAAAATTCCTTTGCTGCAGAAATGCTCGCTTCCATCTATGAGAGATCTGTGTGGCTGCCACAGAATCTGGGGACCTCACGAACCCCTCATTTCCCTGTCTTTCCCTCTTCACTTCTAATTATGATGGTCTTTTTCTGTTACATCTTTACTTCCTCTCTGCTGTTTGTTTCCCAGCCGCCTCTGTACAGGCGCTCAGGAGGTGGTGGGTCACCCCCAGCAGGTGCAGCAAACTCAGTCTCGACAGGCTTTTCAACACTGGCTAAAGAGGATCTGGGATGCCCAGATGCCGAGGAGATGAATTTTTAAAGACTTTTTTTTTTTAAGATTTATTTACTTATGCATACAAGAGCTGGGGTGCAGGCCAGAGGTGTGGGGTGGTGAGAGGACTCACCAGAGACAGAGTGGGGAGCAGAACAGGCGGGGCCACTGAAATCCACTGCTGCAGGAAGCAGGCAGAAGAGGTCTGCTGCGCCATGTGGGTCAGCTCCCTGGCTGGGGATTGAACTCCTGCTGCAGTGGCTGCTGATAGCTTCATAGTGCTGAGACTTAACCCCTGTGCCACCAGGGAGGCCAGATTTTTAAAGACATTTAAGGTCTGTTCCCACCCAGAACCTCTGTGGTTCGGTGAAGCCCCACAGGGTGACTGGGGGCGCCCAATCACCCAGGTTTGTGGGTGGCACACCTGCCAGAGGCACCTATTAGGGCTCTCTGGCGGGGGGTGGCAGGTCTGCTTTCGGGGGGCCAGGGCAGGACTAGCCAAAGGGCCAGAAGTCTGCTGCAGACGCCTTTCTTCTTTTTTTCTGCTCAGGGTCCCTTTCCCCATCTTTTTTTTTTTTTTTAAATACATGTAATTATTATTTTTATTATTTTTAAGATTTATTTATTTACATACAAGCTGGGGTACAGGCCAGAGGCGTGGGGCGGCAAGAGGGTTCACCAGAGACAGAGCAGGGAGCAGAACAGGCAGATCAGAAACACACTGCTGAGGGGAGCAGTGGGCGAGGCAGGAGAGGTCTGCCGCACCATGTGGGATTCTCCCCGGCCGGGCGTCGAACTCGCATCGCTGCAGCTGACAGCTCCACAGCGCAGCGCTCACCCACTGCGCCACCAGGGAGGCCCCTTTCCCGTCTTTATCTTTTCCCAGTGGCTAATGGTGAAACTGATGGGAAGAAAACAATCTTCTTGACCACAATTTAGAAAGAAATTTAACATTAAAAAAAGAAACTGAACCAGTCCAGAAAAAGGGCAGGTGAGGCAGGTTTTGGGCAAAGCATGGCAGCTGGAGGCCTCCAGGTGACCCGGAAGCTGCAGCCGCGGCCGGCACCGGCCTGGGCTGGACCCAAATCAGAAGCTCCGCGGCTCAGGGCGGGGACTCAGGTGTCGGGGGCCTCTCCGAGATACTGACTGGGTAGGTCGATCTGGGCATCCCGAATCTGCATTTTCTTTCTTTTCCTGTTTTATGTGTTTCCTGCTCAACTGTGGCAAGACCAGGTAGGCCGGGTTATTGCAGGTGAATTCCTGAGCGTGCCAACTTTGTATATATGTGAGGCTTCTTTTCGTGGTTAGTCAAAGAAAAATGGCACCCGGCTATCAGTGCATAGTAAATATAAACTTAAAAAGTCTAGGCGAATATTTTAAATATTTTGGAAAATAACGACACAAGCCGCTTGTTTAGTTGAGGGAGGCCGGAGTAATTTGTCTTCAGGGGCTCATTACCTGCAGGGGTCCCCCTTTCCTGAGTTGGCTTTTTCTCATCTACCCTTTAAAAAATAACCTGTATTGATTTACCATTGAATTCTTACACTATATAAACATTGGGGGTGCATTTTCAGTTCTGTGTGTATAAGCCACTCCTCACCCCCACTAACAGCTTCCTCCTCTGGCCCCCTTCCCCTTCCTCTCCTCTCCCCCTTTCTCTCCTCCCTCTCCCTTAGCTCTCCCAACCTCTCTCCTCCCTCTCCCCTTCCCCTATCCTCCTTCCCCCCTCTCTCCCCCTCCTCCTTGAGGAAAGCACTGTATTTTTCCTGGAGTCTAAAGAGTTATTTTTGTTGTGATAGAGTAGTTCATTTGCTTTGGTTATTTATAGGACCTGCATTTCAGTACACAACCCAGGTGATCTTGAGACAGGTGATCTCGCCTACCAGGCTTCTGGGGTACACTGCTTTTCTGTTAGTCTTTTCACCCTTGACTGCATCGGGATCATGATGCATTGGGATCACTTGCGAAGTTTTCAAAATTCAGAGTCTGGGTCCTAACCCACATTTTGGCTTTCCTGGCCAAGGGTGGGCCCTCTCAGACAGCTGTGCAGTCAAGGTGGGGCCTCCCCACGCCTTTGACTAGTACTAGATACTAATAGGGTGCTACCCCATCTGGGCTTCATTATGGTAATGCAGGTACAGGCTGAAGTGAAGTGTGAGCTTGTGTAATCTACGAGGAAATGGTTTCTGTGATAAATAGTGTTTCTAATATTGTGTGGGGGTTATTAGGCCATTCACAAAAGCAAGTCTGAGCATTCTTTTTTAAAAAAATATTTACTTATTTATGCATACAAGCTGGGGTGTAGGCCAGAGGTGCTGGGTGGTGAGAGGATTCCCCAGAGACAGAGTGGGGAGCAGAACAGGCAGATCGACCGAAGTACGCTGCTGAGGAGAGCAGCGGGGAGAGAGGAGAGGTCTGCTGTGCCATGGTCTGCTGCACCAGGAAGCTCCCTGGCCAGGTATCGAACTCATGCTGCAGTGGCTCTGGATAGCTTCATAGTGCTGTGCTTAACCCGTTGCGCCACCAGGGAGGCCCACGTCTGAGCATTCTTTAAGACCTTAGCCTTTACTGAGATGTGTGTACGTAACATTGATTTTACACTGTGCTTGTTCTAGGAGCTTCTAATGTACTGAAGAATGTCAGGATTTCTGTGTGATTTCATATGATTAGCTACTTAGTTATGTTACTGCTAGCTAGTTGAAAACTTAGAAGATGTTTCTCAAGGACTCCAGCATTAACTCCCCTCCTGCCCAGTTTGGACTAGGTTATTGCTAGTTCTTCGTGACAGGCTTTCTGTGTGACACTGTATTTCTGTCGATTATATGTCTCGCCAAGAAGAATTTGGATTTGGATTTGTTGTCACACTACTAGGGAAAGAACATTGGCTCCTTTCATTAATTAACAGTAAGTTCTTTCTTCATTTTAAGCTTGAGATATTTACCAATAACAAAATATTTGCAAAAAGAATTTGAATTCGGATTTGTTGTCAAACCGCTAAGGAAAGAACATTGACTCCTTTCATTAGTTAACAGTAATTTCTTTCTTAATTTTAAATTTGAGATATTTACAAATAACAAAAGCTTGTATGATCAGTATTACAAATAGCTCTGCATGTACAACTTCTTCCATTTTCTCCCTAATTTTCTATAATTGGTAGATAAACTACATCATCAGATCCTTGTTAGAGTATTAAAGTTATTAACGGAATATCAGTTCTGCCTGGTATCTGTTGTTTGATTGGATGCAAAATTGCAGGTGTGCACATAGAGGGTCGCTTAACATTGGGCTGTATGGCGGGATGGGGAGGACACTGGGGGTTTATACTCAGGCTTTGGCAGGGTTTTAACACTAGAGTGTGATCACATCTACCATGCTCTGAGAGTGGGCTGGTAAAATGAGGTGGTTGGACAGCAGGCTTTGATTGGATCCCTCTGCTAATAAAATATTGCAGTAATTGAAAGGAACTTAGGACCATAGTGTTTGCCCACAGTCCAAGCCATTCCCATAACTTAGCTAAGATGAATTTCCATGAGGCACTAGAACCCAAGCTAGAGAGAGAGGGGCTTTGGAGTGTGTTATCTCGGTCCTTGTATGTGTGTGTACGTGTGTGTGTTGGGTGTGAGCATGTTAGATTTCTTGTGGGTTTCCTTCAGGCTGTTCTGTCCAGGTCTCGTTTCCTTTGCTTGATCCACCACACACCTAGTGTGAGGGTCTCTCCTTCCATCTCTGGACTTGGGGATGAGTGTGGTGAGGCCTCTGGGCCACTGAAGGTAGGGGTTGATGCTGAAGTTTTCAGATAAGAATACTCTTTTCCACGCCATGTCACCGTGGCACACGGAGCTGAGGTCAAGTGAGAGCCTGGTGTGCTTCAAGAGAAAAGTTTTCCTCGCTCCCTCAGTTACCTGGAAGAATGAAGATTACCCAGATTGAAGATCATCTCCAGAAATAGCCTTTCTGTTGGAGCCACCGTATTTAAAGCAGGATAAGCCTATACCTACAGGGTGTCTGGTTTTGTCATAGGAGTCACCTTCCCTTGTCATTTGAGTCCCCTCCTCTCTCCTGGATGCTTCAGGCCACTATCCCATTCATTAGCTCTAGGTGTGAAACCCTTACTTTGTCCCATTTACTCTAGAATCCGTAACTGCCGTTCTCCATAGGTGTGTAAACTTCGTTCTTTTTCTCCTGCTAATCTGTCTTGTGTTACTTTGTTTACTTAAGCAGTCCAAGAAGAAACTAGAGGGTAGGGGTAAATTTCCCCTCTGCCCCTACGATTCCAGGGTTAGGTAATATAGGGACTGTGTATATAGCTTAGTTATTTCTGCTGGCCAGAAGAACTGGCTGTGGCTCCTGGGAGGTCCTGAAGAGCATTGTGCTAGGGCTGGCCCTCCCACAATGGGACTTGGGGTCCCCAAATCCTGACTTGACCTTTGACATTGGTGACCAACTGTGTTCAGTGAAAGCAACTCTGACTTCTCTCCCTGCTTCTGCCCTGAGAGGCCTTCTGTGCGCTGTGGAAAAGAGAGTGACCAAGACTTGCCCACCTTTCCTGCCTTCTTCCTCATCATCGTGGCTTTTGAAACTCAAACAACATGATTCAGTGCTGCCCTTTTCTGGCACCCAGTAGCAGGGGTCCTAAATCTTGGAATACAAGTAGGTTTTGGGAGTAGAGAACCATCAGTTAATACTTTAACATTCTTCCGTCAAAGGTGGGCTTGGAAAGGCCCCTTTCCTGGTGGGAGAGGACGCAGTAAGGATAGAGGCAGTGAGGACTTGAATTGGTCAGAGGAGATGGTCTTCCAGGGGTGACAGGAGCTGAAAGGTGAGTTGCAGGGAGGGAACATGGAGATCAGTCCAGAAGGAGCACAGGATCTTAGGCATTTCAGGGCCATAGAAATCAACAAGTCAAATCAAACCTGTGTTTACATAAGGAGAGACTTTATTTGGAAGGGCTCTTGATACAGCCCTTCACCAACATTTTATATATTTCCTGTCCCTTTTCCTTCCCCCTCCCTCTTAACCTCAGAATATTTATTGATGTCCACTAGCTTTTGAAGTCTTTTATGTTATTAAATTTTCAGCTGTGTAAAAGTCCAGTATTAGTACTTAATCATTCTCCCACATTCCCACCATTTTGTTGAAAATGACCACATTCCATCCTTTTTCATGGCTGTATAATTTTCCATGGTGTGGATGTGCCACATCTTCTTGATCCAGTCATCTGTTGATGGACACTTAGGCTGATTCCTTGTTCAGGCAATTGTAAATAATGCTGTTTTGAATGTTGTGGTACATACAGGTTTTTGAGTTGGTGGTTTAATGTTCTTTGGATGGATGTACAAGAATGGTATTGCTGGGTCACATGGTATTTCCATTTTTAGTTTTTTAGGGTAAATCCAGGTCACTTGCCATAATGGTTCACCAGTTCACATTTCCACCAACAGTAAATAAGTACCTTTTTGTCTGCATCCTCTCCAGCACTTATTGTTGGGGATCTTTTTAATATGTGCCATTCTCACAGTGTGAGATGTGTCGCCTTGTAGCTTTAACTGGTATCTCTCTTAGAAACAACAATGGATCTTTTTCTCATATGTCTTTTGCCTTCTGGAGATCCTCCTTGGTGAATTGTCTATTCATATTTGCTGCACATTGATGAATTGTTTTTAAAAAATTGTTGAATTATATGATTTTGAAAATAAATCTCTTGGATATTGATCCCTCGTTGGATATATATTGTGTAAATATGTTGTCCTATTCAGTAGGGTGGCTTTTTAATTCATCTTGTATTTACATTTGTTGTGTTGAAGCTTTTTGACTTGCGGTAATCCTGGTGATTTATTTTTGTTTTGGGAGGAAGTGCAAGTAGGGGAGGGGAAGGGCTGTTGCTTTAGGGACCATGCTCCCACCTTATGATCTGCAAGTGTCTCAAAGAAGGAATTTTCATGTATAGGGAGGAGTGAATAAAGCTAGAAAGACTTAGTGTCACAATTCTGTAGGCTGTCGTGACGCAGGCAGAGGGTGGCAGTCGAGCAGATGTGTCCTTGCTGCATTGCTTTGCTGGGGCTGCTGTAACAAAGTGCCACAAATCGGATGGCTTAAAACAACAGAATTTCATTCTCTCATCGATCAGGAGACCAAATTCTGAAGTCCCTAGGGACTCTTTCTCTTCTTGGGACAGCAGCCCTGCTGGATTAGGGGTCTGTCTTCCTGATCTCATTTTAACGGCGTCTTCTCTTTAAAGACCTTCTGTCCAGGGCCTCCCTGGTGGCGCCACAGGTTAAGTCTCAGCAGTATGAAGCTATCACCAGCCACTGCTGCACGAGTTCGTTCCCTGGCCAGGGACCTTCCCACAGTGTGCAGAGACCTCTCCTGCCTTGCCCACTGCTCCCCTAGGCAGTGTATCTCACTGGATCCACCTGCTCTGCTCCCCACTTTGTCTCTGGTGAATCCTCTCAGTAACCGCCCCCCACCTCTGACCTACACCCCAGTTCTTGTATGCATCAATAAATAGATCTTAAAAAAATAGATCTTTAAAAAAACAAAAACCTTCTCTCTAAATGCCATTATATTTTGAGGTTCTGGGCATTGGGACTTCGACATGTAGATTTGGGGGAACATAGTTTAGCCCCTGATGCTTCTCAACGGGCTGGTGTGGCATTACAGCGGGGGGTCCATGGTGCTCCCAGAACCATGAAACGGCCTCTGCTTGGACAGCCCCAGAGAGTCATCCCTGTCTACAGGACAGCAGGCCCGTCTCCTCTGCACTGCATGTCTCCACACACAGACAGATGATTGACATAAGCCCTGTTTCGAAAGGGAGGCTGGTGGCAGAGCCTCAGGGGATGACGTTTAATGGGTTGGGGGAAGGAGAGTGGCAACTGTAAGGGCCCATGTGTGCTTCATACTTTCCCAGCATTATAATTCTGATAGGAAACTAATTTGAGCTAAAAAGATGCATGAAAAAATTAAACAATCACAGTGAGGTCTGCTTTGCTCCACCCTTCCTGTTGACAGTTCATTAATTGCTTCCTGAATTTATTCCCTTTCCGTTATTATTTCCATCTACTCCGTCTCATAGCCCTATTCAGCCCTGGGAGGTGTCAGGGGTTCTGCTTTTTGTTACAGCCATGGGCTGAGAGTGTGCACTGCATTGCTTCAGTTCAGAAAGAAGTTGTCATGATTCCATATTAGCTCCATCAGTCTGCTTTCTCAAGTATGAAGAACTTCACCCTGGTGATTATTCTCTTCCTCCCGGTTTCCTAACAATAAAAGAGCCCTTAATTACTTGATCTCATAGGGCTTTTCCTTGTACAGAAGCAGTGGTGAGGATGGAACAGCAGAGCAGGTGAGAAGACCCCTGGGCTGAGTGAATAGACGAGAAAGTTAATTCATGTGCTCAGTGACGTAGAATTCAGGCATTCTTAGAATAAAAATAATGCTAAGACTGGCAGGCTTATTTGGTTTGCTCTATATCTGGCTCTCTGCTAAGCACCTTTTATGCACTCTCTTATGCAATTTCCAAACAGCCTTAGGAGTTAAGTTCTTGGGTTAGAGGTATTTTAAGTAAGCGGGCAAGGAAAATGACTTTACATTATATAGCACCAAGGGGTGGCACCAAAAGTGAACCCAAGGCCCGCGGGTTTCAAAATATGGGTCACTTCTCTTGTTTAAACTCTGGTTCTGCTCTCTCTCTCTTTTTTTAAAAAATATTTATTTTATTTCCACATGCATACAAGAACTGGGGTGTACGCCAGAGGTGTGGGGGGTGAGCACCAGAGACAGTGGGGAGCAGAGCAGGTGGATCCACTGAAATCCACTGCTGAGGGGAGCAGCGAGTGAGACAGGAGAGGTCTGCTGTGCCATATGGGTCAGCTCCCTGGCTGGGGATCGAACTCATGCCATAGTGGCTGGCGATAGCTTGATAACGCTGAGAGTTAACCCCTGTGCCACCAGGGAGGCCTTGATTCTGCTCTTTTGCACCATTTACCTGCCAAATGCAGACCAAGCAAGCATAGTATGTCTCACAGGAAAAGCCACTGAGTGATGTGACGTCTGAGAAGTGGCTGTTTGCTGCTAAGAGCCGATGTAAAAGCATTAGCCACAGTTCCCACTTTCCTGTTACATTTTCTCAAGCGGTCCTGGAGGAAGGGGCGAGGTTTCCCGGTGCAGCACATGGGAGACCACAGGGAGAGTGGAGTGTCCACGCAGCTTTTCACTCATGTAATAGGATCTGGGCAGGCGCTCGGGGATCACCTGCAGGGGCTTCAGCTGCGGCTCTCGGCAGTGTTTGTCAGCTGCGGCCGCCAGGCCAGGCCTACAGGCTGGCTCTGCTTCTGCTGGGCAGCCTGAGGCTTTGCGGGTACCCCCCATGGAGCTGCCCTTTCAGGAGCAAACACCCAGTTTGTCTTTTGTGAGTGACTTCACCCTGAAACCCAGTCACTGAAAACCACGTGGTCTTCTAAAGGTCACCAGGAAGGATCCAGAAGTGGTTAAATCGCTCAGGTCTAAGTAATGTTATTGCAAATATAGGTGCAGGAAGTTTGATCTTTTTTGAGCTAACTAAAATTTTAGCTAATCTCAAGTGACTCTGTTATTTATTTTAAGACTTTTGGGGAGAGGATTTAAATGTACCTGGTCATGTATGTGAAATAGTGATCACACAGGAATCCTCTGAGTTTGATGTAGTTTTGATATCAGAGTGCTGTGACTAGGGGTTATGACACGATCCAGTGACTTATTATGAAAACTCACAGCTCTGTGATGCAATGTAGTGACCAAAGGTCACTTTCCCCTTCAATACAATTCGTGAAATTTTATGTTAGGCTAATTAACTTCAGGATACTGAAGATATTCCCAAATGGTTAATGGACATTACAAAAATTTTTTTAATGAAGATATTTTAAAAAGCTCTGCATTCATTTATTTCTTAAGTAGATATGTTTTGTGTCTTCATAAAGACAAAAACATTGGGGTTTTTGGAACAGTGGAAAAGAAGGAGCTTAAGAGTTCATATGCCAAGCAGGGACTTAACCGTGCAGAGAAATGAGCATTTTCCACAAAGTAAAATTTCCAGATAAGTGGTGTTTCTAGTCTTCCTACCCCAAACATTCTTTGATGGTATCAACTTCTAAATTGTGTCCCACACCCCCTTGCCACTGTGCAAAGAGTGACTCAAGCATGGGTGTGTAGTGTTGCTGGTGAGGCTCTCAGCTCTGCAGCAAGACTCCTGGCTCAGGCCTTTTTATTTTTAATAAAGATTTTTTTAAAAAATCTATTTATGTGTCCAAGAGCTGGGGTGCAGGCCAGAGGTGTGTGTGTGTGGGGGGTGTGAGAGGATTCACCAGAGACAGAGTGGGGAGCACAACAGGCAGATCGACTGAAGTGCACTGCTGAGGGGAGCAGCGGGCGAGGCAGCAGAGGTCTGCTGCGCCATGTGAGAATCTCCCTGGCTGGGGATGGAGCTCGTGCCGCAGTGGCTGCTGATAGCTTGATAGCACTGAGGCTCCAACCCCTGCGCCACCAGCGAGGCCCCTGGCTCAGGCTTTGTCCTGTCACTTGTAAGATAGGGAGGGGCTGGGAGTTGTAAGTGGGTGGGGAGGATGGGATAAGTTCACTGTGCTCCTGGCACACGCTCAGCACATGGTGAACATCTGCTCGTAGCGTGTAAGTTGCTGGTTTACTCTTACGAACATAACTCAGCTGATGAGCGATGGTCTAGGGCAGCTGAGGTTGACCAGCTGATTTTTGATTTCTGTAAATGATTTTCCTCTGCACTGTCTCCGGGCCGTTGTTCCCCTTCCGTCCTTTATTCATTCCAGGGTGAGAAGATGGCCTTGGAGAATGAGAAACGGGTTGTGCCCCTGTGGTTATCACTTTTCAACTCTGAGATATTGGAAGTTATTTATATTCTTTATTAACGGGTTATTTCGTGTCTCCAAGTCGCGGTTTTCTTACACGAAATTGGACTGATGATGCCTTTCTTGGAGGAAAAGTGTGTAAGCTTCTCCACATGGTGCTTGGCACTGAGTAACAATAGCTGCCCTTCTTAGCATAACTTATTTATGCCCAGTTGCCTTGGGCAGGTCCTGAAGGTAATTTCATGATTTTCCTACGGAGTAGAGTTTCTGTGTGTGTGTGTGTGTGTGTTTCCTATATAGTTACAGCTACCTACAGAACACACACACACTCTCTCTCCCCTCTTTCTGTCTCTGTCTCGCTCTCTCTCTCTCTCTGTAACTCTTTTTACTTCTTCTGCTTCCCAGCGGTGCCATCCAGCTCCCCCTTTATAGGCACACAAGTTGGCAGGATGCATTCGCGCATGTCAGGTAGTCCATAAAATTGTATGATGAAATAATCAATGTAAAAAATAGTCAGACCAGAAATTACTGAAATAATTTTATATCCGCTATTATTTGGTTATTTAAAAATACTGTCTCAGCTGATACACCTAGCATATGCTACTACTTTAATTGAGTTTCCTGATACCGGAACTTTACTCTTTAAATTCCGGAATCTTTTTTGCAGGCATTTTTAGGGATTTTTAAGGAATCGTCTCCCAGTGCACTATGTATGCCAGTGAAGCAGAGAGAACATGATGTAGCAGTGGACTCAAGGTCATTATTTTGAGCATCAGTTATGGGTTGTTTGGGATCGCAGTAGTGCTGGGTGGACGGGAGGCGGGACCTTCTCCTGCATCCCCCCGGAGGCCTCCGCGGCCGGCTCCTTGGGCCTGAGTTTCTCCCTTCACCTATTTTCCTGCTTCTCCTGAACCAGATGTCGCTGTGCTCATGTCTCGGACCTCCCCGTGGGATGACCTGCTCCTTCTCAGGGGTCTCTTCTAATTCGTTGTGGGTCGCAGGGCCCCTAACCGAGTTTGTTAGGCTTGTTGTCAAAACGAGAGTACAGTTTTCTAATTAAAATCCTTATCTGTGAGCACAGGCGTGATTGTTCAATGTGTCTGAAATCATATCTGAATTTTCAGTTACGTTGATTGCGTGAGCTACATCAGTGAATTATGGGAAAATTTTGATTGGACCGTGAGACCACATAAGATGTATTTAAACAAAAACACAAGGGACTTTAAAAAGGGGGTTCCATTTCATTTTGCTTATGACAGTTACTAAATTGGCATTTCTCATAATTGGGAAATTTAGCAACCTTTCTAAGTTTGTTCACTGTAGTCTAGAAAGAGTCTCAAATATTTTGCGGCAGAATTGGGTCGGGGAGCAGGCGCCACTCAGAGAGGAGGGGGAAGGTCTGTCTTTATGCCAGCAGGCCCAGGGGAGGTCCTTCTCCAAAATCTGAGCCCCAAGCAGGTAGGTTACAGAGTATTTATTGGCTAAAGCAAGGGGTACAGTCAGCAGGGAAAGTGTGAATCAGAGTATGTGTGGCCTTGAGGGTGCTTCTCAGTTGTTCCCTCAGACTTTCAATCTGTAGGCTGTGTCCCAACTTCAGCTAATCAACTGGTCAGCCTGGTATTTTCCACTGCAGGAAAGGGCATCGCCTGCATTTGACTGGTGGTGGTGCCAAGCTCAGGCGTCAGGTGACCTGTTGAAGATTGGTATGTCTGGGATCGGATTTCCGCTTTGGGATCCTTTTCAAGCTGTGAATACGCTAATTTCTTCTGGCTTTTTAATGAATTGCTGCAGAGATAAATTACTTAAAGCATTAGCAAAATTAAAACTATTTTTTTTGGTTAAAAAGTAGAGGTTTAAAGGGATACGACTAGTGTATCAGGTGGGTCTGTCTTTAATGCTCCTCTCTGAGGGCTGTAAGTTGTTCTGAACACTTGTATCTTGGCAAAGCTAATTTAACATTTAGAATTACTTTTCTGCTGTGTGAATCTAGAGGAAGTTATTTGGACTAATTGTCAGGTGACAGTTTTAATTCAAATGGGAAGCAAATCAGTATTTAAAATAGTTCTACATAATTAGGTTGCAATTATGTGAATAAATTGGATTTAATCCTGGAAACTATAACTGCCATTATCTACATTCTCAACTGCAAATTTATTGTTTTAAGGCTCAAAAACAATTTTCTGTACTTCTCTCTCCTTCGTTCATTTTTCTCTTCCCTCCTCTCTCCTCACTATCCCTTCTCTCTCTCTTGCTCGCTCACTCGCTCGCTCTCATTCTCTCTGTTGTCATTTTTTTGTCATAAAGCTAATGTTGAACTTTGCGAAAAAGAGCAAACATTTCTCATTTGTTGAATTTGACTTGCCAGCTCTGAAGTCAGCCTGAGGCTGAATGCCTGCAAAGCGATGTGGGCTAACTTGCGAGCGGGGGCCAGTCTTCAGGAACTTCTCCTGGCAGCTCCTCACCCCCGAGCTGTCGTGTCCCGGCCCAGGACCTCCACAGAGCGCGGCCTCACGGCGACCAGGACGGGCCACAGGTGGTAGGAGAAGAACTGATTCCGTGAAACTGGACCTGCAAAGCAAGTCTCGGCTCCCAGGCTGACCTGCTGTGACCCCAGGCCCAGCTCCCAAGGGGATGTTTCTGAGGGACCCCTGTACTCTCAAAAGATGTTGACTCCACCGACTTTCATAGGGAATTAAAAAAATAAGGGGAGAGTTTTTCAGAAAGGGGGTAGAAGGCTGTGGGAGGGATTAGGAGACAGTTTGCAATCTGTGTCCAAAGACCGGCAGGGCCTTTCTGGACTGTGGGGCCACCTCAAGTGGTTCTGATGACCGGCTTTGAGAATGTGGCTCTGCCGGCCCGATGGTCTGACGGTCTTAACCTTCCCGAAGTCTCCAACAGCTCCGCACACAACGTTCGACTTCAAGCCTGTGGACTGGGTAATGAGACGTCAAGGTAACACCATCTTGATTGTCTGAAATCATACCGCGCTGGACATTTGATCTCCCCAACTAGCTGTGAGGAAAGTGGGGTCATTCTCTGTTTAGGAAGGAGAACTAACTCGGAGTGGCTGTGGGGTCAGCAGAGGAGGCCAGGAACCCAGGCCCCTCTGTCCAGACTCTCAGCTTTTTGTCTCATCCTCTAGCTCGGAGATAAATCTGATGGAGCCCCAGAAAAAGTGGGTCTACACAGCTATCCTCTGAGCTCAGGCCACACTCAGGCCCTGCCCATGAGGAGTGTCATAGGCGAGTCTAGAAAGAGGGACGGAAGAAGGGTACTGGCGAGGTTGTGCAGGCCGAGCTGGGGCAGGTGGCAGGCTGGGGAAAATGCTCACATTCCTTCTGGTGGTGTCATGGTGTGTTTTTTTGTGGTTTTTTTTTTTGGGCTGTATCTTGACTTCTCAGAGACTCATCTTCAAATAGGAACCTCAGACTCCATGTTGTGCCAAACAAAATTATTTTTCCTTTACTGCCCGCTTGGCTTTGTCTATGCCACAACGTCCTTCAGTTAACAGCTGTAATTAGGAATTCACGACTCCGTTCTCCTGACAAGGGGCTGAAATGAAGACCGATGGCCCTCAGGCGCCTGGTGTAGGGACTCTCGTCTTCCCAACTGTGTGCTCAGATTCGCCCAGCTCAGTGTCCTTTCTGGAAGGTGGATGATGAAAAGAAAAGAAAAAAACACAGAAAACATAATAATTCTTTGTTACTTCGGGGAAGGCACGATGTTCAACCCGATGACCTGGGCGGGCTGCTTCACTGTACCAGGGGTTCTGTGTGTTGATTTCTGAGTCTCAGATTTCCCACCTCCATAATGGAATTGTCCTTGTACTAACAGGGTTATTTTCGGTTTAGAAATAATGCTGTTGCCACACGGCAGAACCCTCGCTCAGTGGATGAGAATGGCTATCATTCATTTTATTTTCGACACTATCTACCGAACGCGTCTTGGCTTCTAGATTGAGTGGCGTGACTATAATCAAGTGACGTGCCTCTGCTGCGGCCACGCACTTGAACGCTGGATTTCGCTTTGACAAGAGCATGCACTGATTGCCCGGCCACTAAAAGTGCTACTATAGTAATCGGTGATGCTGTTTGGATTTTATTTCATCTCTTTACCAGCAAAACTTCTGTTTTCAGAGGCGATATTTATAGAACGAACTGGCTATTAATCTATATTGTATTCAACAAAATTAGATTTTTTAAACGGCTTTGTTTGCCCAAAAGCTCCCCTGCAGAGTTGAGCCAATAGAGATGCTGATAACTGGAGGCATGTCAGACATTTTGCAATGCAAATGTTGTAATGAAGACACAAATGTGATTGAATTTTAAATAGAGCAAAGCCATTCTTCTCTCTTAGCAAGTCACTCATACGCTTGCATAAATATGCAAACACATATTTTGCTTTAAAACCATTTTGTATGTTGGACTCGATGCTCCCTTCAGAACACATGGTGATGCGTCTTGGGCCTCTTTAAGATTTCTTCTTCACTCAGCAGGTCTCTTTCCATATGTGCATAGACGTGATAATGAAAATAAATGACCCGAGTCGAGTCCTTCCCAGAATTATTTACGAGAGCTTGGGGTTCGTACAGAGACCCATGATTCAGAGCACTGCGTGCCCCACACCATTCCGAATGGGACCTGGCTGAGCCCAGGGGTGTCAGCACCCCACCTCCCGAGAGTGACCCCAGAACTGGACCTGCACCTTGGTGGCTGAGCAGTTTTCTTGGTCAGGGCTGCCCTTCCTGGGCAACTGGTCACCCTCAGTCCAGAATCTGCTGGCACTTTTCCCCCAGAGCCCTCTGTCCTGAGTGGCTTTGCTGCCAGCGCCCGAGACACCTTCTCCTCTCGAGTCAATGTCTCTGGGACATTTTGTCCCTTTCCGGCTTCCCTCAGGGTGACCCAGCACCTCGCAGATGTCATATCACCCGAACCTCAGCCGTGGATACAGTTCAGGCCTGACCTGGCCGGTGGGCAGTTGGGGGTGGGCGACCGGGACTCCCAGCTGCTCAGACTGGACTCTGTGTCCACAGCTCAGACCATCCCTGAGAACTCTTTGTCATCAGGGCCTCAAAGAAAATAACTCTCCTCATTTCAAATATGGAAATGTTCCAGGGCAGGGAGAGGGGCACCCCAGAAGCCCCAAACCTGCCCATTCTAAATAGTTTCTGCCATCTGCCTCATCAGGACAAAGCATATAAGACCTTAATGGGAAAGAAACTTTAATACAATTAGTGTAATAATACAGAAAAGACAAAGAATATAGTTTCTAAACTAAGCACCCAAAGTTACCCATCCCCTTGTGGGCAAAAGTCCACCCAAATGGGATTGGCCCAAACCAAGACCCGGCAGCCTGCCACGAGTCTAAAACATCTTTCAGCAGGGACCCATAGAAAAGGGTCAGAAACAGACAAGTCTGGGAGGAAAAGAGCAAGATCAAAATCCAGATCAACGTTGCCATTGTCACCTCCCCACAGGCCTCTCACCCACGACTGTCTCAATGAGTCCAGCCCAGTGCAGCTTCTTCACATGTCTCTCGTTCTTAGTGCCTCTTCTGGCCTCCGTCCTGCTTTTCTCCCTTGCTTTTCCTCTCTGTGTTTCTCCGTCTCTCTTCTCCAGCTTCTTCTCTTTCCTGCTCAGCTCCACCCTCCCTTGGGTGGGGCAGGGAACCTGGGACACTCCCCTTTGCTGAAGACCCCCCCTCTTACAGAAAAGTGGGGGGTTGAGAAGTTGCTTCAGCGCCCCAAGAACTAAGAGGCAGTGTGTGCCTGGGAGGTGATTAGAACCTACTTGTGGGGTCTCTTTAGTGCAATCGATTTCCTTTGGCAACTGATGTCCGATTAATCCACATCGTCCTGGCCAGGTGCCAGCGTGTGAGAGCAGCGGGTGACACAGACGCGGGGTCGGCGAGGTGAGGGCCGCGAGTTCCGTGCCTGCGTGTTGAGATCGGGCTTCGTGGGACCCTGGGCCTGCAGGGACAGGGCCGACACCGCTGTTATTTATGTTTCCATGAGCACATCTTCACGGGGGGGCGGTGGGGACAGGTCCAGGGGCTGAGCAGCAGATGCACTCTGCACGCAGGGACCTCACACCGCCTGGGTAGTGGTGTGGGGGTGAAGCCCTCGGCCCACCTGCCCCTCCGGGGTGGGGGGTGGGTCTCACAGCCGCGTCTGTCACTCGGTCATCCCGCCGACGGCAGTTGCTGGTGAGTCTGTGTCTGCTCTCTGGGAAGGTCAGCGATTTGACTGTCTTAGGAAGTGACAGCCGAGGGGCAGCTGAGCTTCCAGAGCGTGGACAGGTCTCCAATGTTAAGTGACCAACCTTTGGAAATTCACTTTTCATGGGAGTCATTTATGAAGCGACCCACACGATAAAGGATTTTTAATGCATCACCTCTCTCCACCCATTTGGGAATAAGCCAGAGCCGCCTATACTCTCTGAGTTCAGGGTGGTCTTTGCATGACAGTAAATTTTTCATTGCCCCTCAGGTCAAAAGCAATAGCTAATGGTGCCATTTATGAAGTAACTCTGAAGAAAAATTAGAACTAGTCAAGTGGTAAAAGCGAATTTCGGTCGGGATTATTGCCGTGGGGGGCGAGACCACAGTCCAGAGCTGAGCTCCGGTCTGAGGGGCGCGGGCCAGTGGCGTTCCCGGCCAGGGAGCAGGTGGTGTAGGGGGTGGGAAATGACGGAAAGGTCCGGGGTTGGGAGCAGGTTCTGGCTAACTCGACCCAGTAGGATTCTTGCCACAAGCAGGCAGGTTTGCAGCTGGGGGGTGGGGCCGAGAGTCGCCTGGGGAGCGGCCAGGGCCCCGGAGGAAGAGGGTTCTGGCTAAACCGACCTGACGGGCTCCCTACGAGACTGGACACGCGGAGACAAGCGTGACGTCCTGAAGTCACAGCTTCAAGCACACCCAGACTCGCGTCGCGTTCAGGCGAGGGAACAGTTCAGTCGCCACTTGGTCACCAGCTGGGTCTCGACAACTCGCGTCCTCACAACTTGGTAACTGGAAAATGACACTTTGGTTGTGGTCCTCAGTATCCATGTTGCCTCCGACGCCAGCGAGGGGCTGCGTGCTGCGTGAGCACGGCTTCTCAAGCTGGCTGCCACCACCCTCGGCCCTGTCCTGGTGACGTTCCTGGAGCCTTGGCGTTTGGTCCAGCGATCGCTGAAGACCCAGCTCTGGCCTAACAGGGGGTCATGGTGGGAGCACTGGGGGGCCGACAGTGGGAGCTGGGGTCCTCTGGACTCATGCTCGCCAGGCTGCACCCACGTCTGCCCTTCAGAGTATAAAACAGACGCGGCCTCGGTGCTCCTGAGCCGGCGCTGCTGTGCCCTGTGTGCTTGGCGCGTGGCTTGCGGACACCGATGTGGCAGCTTATCTCTTACATGTACTCCTTTTAAAAAAGCTCTTTTTCCCCTTAGTGAAACTGCCTACCAGTGAAACTGGCTTCAGCCACTGCTTCTAGAAGGCTTTCCTCCAGGTTAACAAGGTTGGACAACATAAAACTTTAGATTTCTCTGCAGAGCCAGTGATTCTTGACGCATCTCTGGAAGCAGATGGGTATTAGAATTAGAGCAGCTGTTTTCACTTAAGCTTAGGAAAGCTGCAGGGGAGCAGAGGGAACTAACTCTGTGCCTGCAGAGAGAGAAACCCATGAGCAAACTGCCAGCGCCGGGCAGGGACAGGGCACGCGGCAGCACTTTGCGCCCGGAGCCTTTCCCAGAGAACGTGGCCCGGCTCTCCTGCTCGCTCCTGTGTCCCGGGGCCAAGGTGCGCTCCCAGCCTTTTAGCATCCTGGGCTAGGAGGCTGGCAGGGGCTGCCCTGCCATGGGGTCATCCTCTGAGGGAAGGACAGTTGAAAGCACAGGCTGTTTCCACACAGCTGTTTGCTTAGCACCTGGGTGCTGTTTCTGCAGCTCCCTGCTGCCCTCCCTGTTCCGTGTTGTTCACCTGTATTTTAAAAGTTGAAGAAATGACACATGTGAACATTTGGAGACTACTTTTGGAGACCCCATCATGATTGAAAGGCTCTTTGAAGTGAGAGACTGACTGCTTTTGGTGACACCTGCTCCCCCAGAGCCTCCTACCGAGGGCAACACCTGCTCGCCTTCCTCAGGCTTGTATTTCACCGAGTCCTCCTGCCATTTCCCTGGTGGTTGGGTCAGAATCCCAGGAGTTGCTGGCAGATCGCCTTCCCTCTCTCTCCTCCCACACCTAATCAGTCTCCCGGTCCTGCTGCTTCTCGGGGCTGCCTTCACCTTAGCGTCTATCTTGACCCAGCCTAGATACGGTCCACACTGCTTCTTACCTGGGTGACTGCAGTGGTTTCCCTGTACATCCCTGTGTCCCCAGCTTGGCCCCTCAAATGCGTCATCCTGTTGTTGCTGGAGGCCTTTTTCTAAAATGTCTCCCCTGTCATAAAGTAAATATGCATTGGGAAATTTATTATTGATTTGCCTTCAGAGCCAAATGCCTTAGACCACATACTATCAACTGACCTTCCTGTTTTTTGGCAAATCTCTTTCTAAAACTCCCTGACACATCACCCATTGTCCAATTAAGTAGAGGCACCTGCATTTTTCTCACTACCACCCTTTTTACACCACAGGGCCTTTGCGCTTGCTGTTCTCTCTGGCACATGCCCCATTTCCTGCTCTTCTCACTTTGCATAGCTTCTTGTTGACCCTTATGCTTATACGGGATGATTTCATGCATCCCCTTGATGAGTCACTACCCCACTCTGTTTCCATAGCACTCTGTGTGCATGTCTTCTGGCTCTGCTTGCACTTAAGTCATGGTTCATCAATCTGTTACCCCGTTAATCACCAGTCTTGGGGCTTGTGTCATTTATCTGATTATTCCATACACATTGCCAAACCTTTTTAATCAAAAACTACAATGCTTATATGAGTGTGTGTCAACATTTCATTGCTAGATGTAGGGATTTTCATTAATTTCAAAAGTTAAACTTTTAAAGAATTGTATTTATTTGTTTATTTTTAAAGTGTAATTTCCGTTTTATTTCTCCCCAGACTTGTTCTTCAGTCTCTAAGGACTTAGCTTCTTTACATGGGCTTTGGAGGAGGTCATGGGGCAGCTCCCACAGGTCTAAATTGGGGTGGGGATGTTCTACCCTTCCGGGCTTCACGAGATTGATTCCTGACCACCTTGCTGTGTATGGCACAGCTCACGCAATAATGTAGTTTCACGTACAGCTTGGGTAACACATGGGCGCCGAACACGCTTGCTTCCGACACGTCCCTGACAGTTGTAGCCTCCACTATGTTTCGAATGACAAACTTCTTAATGGCCTTGTTCTTGGGCACGCATCAGGCGCAGTTGGTGCAGTAAATAGGCTGCAAGTGGCCGTGGCCCTTTTTGGCACGACCATTATTCCTTCTTTTCTTGGGCATCTTGGATAAGAACCCAAGAGAGCTAAACTTTTTTTATAGAAAGAAGATTGTAAACTTCATAATGGAATGTTTGCCATACATGATACAGAATTAAGATTCTTGCTGTCTGGGTTCTGTGTTTGGGCCTGTTGGACACTGGCACAGCTAGAGAAAGGCATAGAGAATTAAGATAAAGTAGGTTCCTAAAGGTGGGACTTGCCTTTAACCGCCCAGTCAAAATAACCTAGATAGCAAATACTGTGAAGTATAATATATATACACAGAAAAGTGCATACAACAAACATGACAGCTCAAAGTATTATCATAAAGCTGCTGCTTTTGCGAATGTTGTTCCAGGTCAAGAGGGAGAATGGTGACTTCTCGCTTCTTCCTCATTCCCATTTCTCCCTTACACCTTACTCAGAAGGTAACCACCATCCTGACTTCTGTTGTTATTTTGCTGTTTGTGATCTTGCATACATGGAAACAATATTGTTCTTGGGCAGTTGATTCATATTGTTGTATAAGGCGATACTTCTTTCTTTTTCATGACTGTATAGTATTCTTTGTGTGATGATTTATATATTCTACTCTTAGTGGATATTTGGATAATTTCCACTTTTAGTGGAAATAGTGACACAGTGAGTGTTTTGTCTGTCTCTTGGTACACATTTGCTTGTACCTCTGTTAGGCATATACAGCTGTATGTCATTTAATGATGTTCTGATCAACAACAGGCTGCATGCATGGTCTTGCTCTCAGTAGGCTTTACCATACAGCCTAGATTTAAGCCATTGAGGTTTGTGTAATTATACTCCAAGACATTTGCATGATGGCAAAATCACCTAATGGCAAATTTCTCAATACATATCCCTATTGTTAAGCAAAGCATGATTCTCTCTAGTGGTAGATTGCTGGGTCGGAGGGTAAACATTTGTTCAACCTTAGTAGATAAGACCCAACAATTTGCCAAAAACAATTATCCCAACATACTCTCCCCCTACCAATCTATGCTTTAGCGGTGTTATGTCCCCATCAACACTTGACCTTGCCATTGTTTTGATTTTAGTCATTGTTGTAAATACGTAGCTATCTCTCACATGTAGCTATGGTTTTATTTTTTTATTTTTATTTTATTTTTTTTAAAGATTTATTTATTTTATACATACAACTGGGGTACAGGCCAGAGGTGTGGAGTGGCGAGAGGCTTCACCAGGGACAGAGTGGGGAGCAGAATAGGCAGATCAGAAATACACTGCTGAGGGGAGCAGCGGGCGAGGCAGGAGAGGTCTGCCGCACCATGTGGGATTCTCCCCGGCTGGGCGTCGAACTTGCGTCGCCGCTGCCGACAGCTCCACAGCGCAGCGCTCAACCGCTGCGCCACCGGGGAGGTCCAGCTATGGTTTTAATTTGCATTTCTCAATTATAAGTGAAGCTGAGTGATTTTTCTTATATTTATCATCCATTTGGATATCATTTTTTGTGCAGTGCCTGTTCAAGTCCTTTTTCCACTTTTCCAGGACTGATCTTCCAGCTTCCCCATCCTCATTCATGTAAAGGTCTTTATTCTGGAGATGAACAGTTTGTGGGGTCCATGAAATACAAGCGTCTTCATCCATTCTGTGACTTCCCTCTTGGCTTTAATGGGAGTGTTTTAATGAAAAAAGTCTATAGTGCTGGGATAGCCCAGTGTTATTTTTTTCTTTTAATTCAGTGCTCCTTGTGTCCTGTTTATTAACTACTTGTTTATGCTAAAGTCATGAAGCGTGTCTCTTCTGTTATCATTTTGAAGCTTTTTTTTTTGCCTCTCATGCTTAGATTTACACTCCATTTGCATTTTATTTCTGTGTATGGAGTGTGAAAGGAATCAAAATTAACTTTTCACCCCCATATGGATATCAGCTTATTGAAAAGACTATATTTATCACACTACTCTATTCCAGAAATGAAGTGTCCTCATATGACATTCTATTTCTTGACTCTATTCCATTGTCCTAATTACTGTAGCTTTAAAATTCCTGATTTCTTATTGAGTGACTCCTTCTACATTGTTCTTAATCAGGGGTATCTGAGTAAGTCATTTACACAGTAATAAAATAAAAACTACTGTGAATTTTTTCCTTACATTTGCATTGAACCTGTAGATCACTTTGGGGAAAACTTGAAACTTTGTAATATTGAGTGTTCTGTTCCAAACTGACTAGAATCACCCCCTTTTCTATATACGCTCTTTAATTGATGAAGATATTTTATTATCTTACAACTCTCTTGGCTGAGGCCATGCACTTGTTTCACTTGACTTATATGATTTGGTATGTTGTAAACGACACCTTTAAACCTTTCACATTTTTGTTTATTTCTGAGACATAGAGATGCAATTAAAAATATTTTGACTTGTGTCCAGCATAATATTGCATGCATAATCATATAGTTGGTGAATAAGATGGGTTTTGTTCCTAATTAATCCATATCCTTCTTTTTATTCTTGCCTTCTTGCACTGGCTAGCATCGTGAGTGCACTGACAAAGGAAGTCATAGTGTTACAGGGCAGGGAGAGGGGTACCCCAGAACCCTCAAATCTGCCCTCTTTAAGTAGGTTCTGCCATTCGCTGCATCAAGACAAAACATATAAAATATTTAGTGGGAAAAAAAAAACTTTAATACAATTAGTGTGCAATACAGAAAAGACAAAGTATATAGTATTCAAATCAAGCACCCGAAGGTACCCATCTCCTCGTGGGTAAAATTCCTTCCAAATGCCCAAAGCAAGGCCTGAGAACCTGCCCCAAGTCTAAAGAATCTTCTGGCGGGGACCCATAGAAAAGGGTCAGAAACAGTCAGACTAGTCTGGGAGGAAAGAGCAAAATCAAAGTCAAGATCAAAGCTGCCATTGTCAACTCCCCACGGGTCTCTCACCCATGTGTTTCTTTTTTTTTTATTGTTATTTATGTCTTTTACATTTTGTATTCCCCTTGGGTAGCCCACCACCAATTCACCCGTGATCCATCTCCATGGTCCCTTGTGCTCTTTTCTATTCCTTTTTGTGCCCTTACCCTCCCCTTCCCCTCTGTCCCCACCCCCCATGAGTGTCTCTCTCCTATTTGGTTTCCCTATAGTCCTGTTATAAGTGAAACCATTTGATATTTTTCTTTTTATTTCTGGCTTATTTCACTGAGTATGATTCCCTCTAATTCCATCCATGTCGCTGCAAATTGCATGTGTTTATCTTCTTTGAATGCTGAATAGTATTCCATTGTGTATATATACCACATCAAACTGCTAAACATGGAGCTCCCATACGACCCAGCAATACCACTTTTGGGAATTTACCCAAAGGACACAAAAACACTAATCCGAAAGGATACGTGCACCCGTATGTTCATTGCGGCACTATTCACAATAGCAAAGGTATGGAAGCAAACAGATGTCCAAAAATAGATGATCGGATCACCCACGTGTTTCAACCTGCCAGGACCAAGGCGCAAGCGCAGCTTCTCCACGTGTCTCTGCTCCTTGTGCCTCCTCGGGGTCTCCTGGCTTCCATCCTGCTTCCTTCCCCAGTCTCCTCTCCAGCAGCTTCTCCTCCATGCTCAGCCCCACCCTTCCTTGCGTGAGGCCGGGAAGCTGGAACTTACCCCTTTTCCTTGGAACCACCCTGTTAACAACAGCAATCATCCTTGCTTTGTTCTCAGTTTCAGAGAGAAACTTCTTAACATTTCATCAAATCCGTATTACATTTGCTGTCTTTTTTTTTTTTTTTTTGGTGAGATACTTTTTATCAGATAAAAGAAGTTCCTTTTTATTCCTAGTTTGCTGAAAGTATTCACCTTCAGTGGATGTTGAATTTAATGGAATGCTTTTCCTGTCTCAGTTGAGATGGTCATATGATCTTCCTAGACTTTTCCTTCTTAGTTTGCTGCAGGCTTCTTTTCTGTGCAGAGAGGTAAAAGTTGACTATTTCCTATAGTCGTGAAATTGTTCTGTAAAAACACTTTGCTGGGATGTATTATTGTCTCTGATGAGGAGTGACACAAGATTGTATGTACTGGAATTCTGTCAATTTCTGATTCTTAGTGGATATTTACATGTCCACTAAGGGGATATGTAACTGACAGTGAAGGGAATTCCTCCATTTCATTCCCATCTCTTTCTCATGGTCTTTCACTGAAAGGAAAAGGAAAACAAAACATTTTATTGCCTATCTTAGTAAGTGCCATGGACTGGTATCCTTTATTTGAAATGGAAACCAAGGGGCAAATGGCTTCCTGGATCTTGAAGAAGTTATTTAATCCTGATATATCTGTACGCGGGCAGAGCTTAAAGACACATCAGTATGATTATGGACCATGTGTCTTAGCTGGACTACAGCAAACGTGGGGCAATTTGAAGATAATTTCCAAATGTGGTATGTTTAAAGAAGGAAAATAATTAGATGTGGTGACTTATTTTTAATGGGTTCATTTCATAATCAAAAGTCCCAATTCTGCTCACATTTTCCTTTTAACTTACAGACAAATGTGACTCACCCCACTTGCAAAAATCAGGGCAGGCCAATTTCAAGCAAGTCAGTTCAGAATTGAGGGGGGGAAAATGAACTGCCGAGAATTTGGGATTATTTTTCAAGGAACCTGGACACCGTGAGGCAGAAGGACAGAAATATCAAAATATGGGAATGTGTATTTCCCTCAGAGAACTTGACTCAGGGAAGTGGATGAACATTTTTATTATTTGGATTTGGGGAAGAAAATACTCGGGATGTGTTTCCTGGCTGAGTCTACGGCTGGCAGAAGCTGTGCTGATTTCCCCCACAGCTTCACTCCTTGTGAATAAGTGGCTGGCGCTGGAACGCGCGAGATCTTGAGTGAACAAAGTGGGAAAAATCCGTTTATAAGACAGAAATACAGTGACAGTTGGGTCCCAACTGTGTTCACGGTCTTCCAGCCGGAAGCTAACATTTCTCACCAGCGCAGTTCCTATTTTGGACAGAGAGATGCGACAGAAAGGACTGAAAGGACACTCGCACTCTCTAGTCGCACCCCTTCCTTTCACAGTTGAGGAAACTGAGTCCCAGAGGAAGGGAACCATCGCATGCAGAGTTTCTGGGTGGCTGTTCCTCACCATTTCCCTGAACACTTTGTGGTCCGCTCACGTATTAGTGCGTGTTTTTGTCACCAGTATCAGATGGCCGCTCACGTATTAATATGTGTTTATCTAGTCTCCAGTTTTGCACGCCACGGTGGATTTATTTGGAATTGTTAGGAGCTATTTCTTTGATCATACTCAGTCTAGAAGCTTTACACATTGTTTTGGTGAAAGTGTAAGGTGTTTGATGAGAGCTATTACAGTTTTTTGAATATCCAGTAGTTCGGGAGTTGTGTGTGTTTTATTGACTGCTTCTACCATTCATGCGGTGGCACAGAAAATGGCCGGCCCCAAGGGCTGGTAAATTGAAAGGGCACCTGCACACAAAGTGTTAAACTCTCAACTCTGGAGTCATCTGTTGGGTCCTGGGGTCCCTCTCCCACTGGGCAAATGCAGACTGCACCCCGCTGTGCGAGCCACTCCCCCCACCTCCTCCCTCCAGCTTCCAGCTGTCTCTGTTCAGCCTCTGTGGTGGGCTGCCTCTCCTCCACCTCCCCTTGGTTGCATCGATGAGTGGGAGGGTCGGGGGAGAATCCCCACGTTTCAGCCAGTGAGGAAAAGGTGAGTGTAGGAGCCTGTTGGACGACTTCTCGGGGGTCACGCAGGTCAGCCTGTCCTTCACTGCCAAGATTTATTCTCCCACATTCGTTCCGGGAATCCAGTCCCTCCTAGGCCGTCAGCTGTGCTGGGAAAGGTCCTCTGTGCAAGCGCTGTAGGGAGGAAGAAACGCCATGGCCCTCAGCTTTGTTGGGGCTTTACTTAAGCTTGTCCTCTTCCACGAGGCCTCCCCAGAGAGCCCATCTACCAGCTGTGAACCCCAAGTCCATGTTGTCTCAATCAGAGCTTGGCAGACTACAAGGCCACATACTAATATTGTGCAGGGCTGTGGTCCTCATGGCCTCAGAGCTGGTCATTCAGCTGCTGGCCTGGGGTCAGCCCAAACATCAGCAGATGGCTGCGGCCTCATCCAACAAGACTTTAGTTATAAAGCCTGGTCTGGCCCACAGGGTCATTTGCCAGCCCTGGTGTATACCAACAAATTCCAGATTTTAGGTTTGGACAATGTGCCTCTGAATTATCCCGGGAAAGCTGAAAATATAGGTTGCTGGACCTCAACTTTGTTGACTAACAGTTTGGGGGTAGGGAATCTTCATTAAAAAAAATTCTTTAATTGAGTCTACCGCTTAACTTTCCAAAAGACAGGTCCACTCTGTCTTTGAGGATTTATGTGTGTACTTATACACATTCAAATAAATACAGGAAACTATTTCATGTCTTAAAATAACGCGAAGAGAGGCACGATTCTGCACAAATCCCTCTGCTTGTGGATTTCTTTGCCTTTTTGAAAATGAGGGCTCTGTTTTTAATTGCTCTTTTTTTTTAAAGATTTATTTATTTATGCATACAAGCTGGGGTACAGGCCAGAGGCTTGGGGTGGCGAGAGGGTTCACCACAGACACAGTGGGGAGCAGAACAGGCAGATCAGAAATCCACTGCTGAGGGGAGCAGCGGGCGAGGCAGGAGAGGTCTGCCGCACCATGTGGGATTCTCCCCGGTCGGGCGTCGAACTCGCGTCGCTGCTCTGGACAGCTCCACAGCGCAGCGCTCAACTGCTGCGCCACCAGGGAGGCCCGTTTTTAATTGCTCTTGAGGACTGTATGTAATGAACGTGTTGACGTCCTTTGTAATATGTCCTGCATTTTCCTCTATGTGCTGTTTTCTTTCCACTTTATTTGTAACACCCTATGGATCTTCAGCATGTGTTTGATGGAGTAAAAGGTGCCCATCTGTCCCTGGCAGACAGTGGTCCTCAATCGCGTTCACTTCCCCCAGGAGACACTGGCATCGGAAGTAGAGAGGAGGGAAGTGGCTATCTTCTCTGCAATGGACAGGACGGCCCCGCACCAAAGAATTATTCAGCCCAAAGGGTCAGCAGCGGCGAGGCTGAGAAATCATGTCTGGCTTTGAGTTTCTTTCCCTTCTTAATAAGGCACCGCTTCTCCCTGTAATACTAATATTGGTATCAAAATCTGTATTAAAAAGCTCCTGGATTGATACTGCTGCCCAGCACTATTCCTGGAGAGTGGCTCAGCCCACTTCTTCCTTACCACCACATGTGAACTCTCCCCATTTGTTGTTCTCTCTGCCCCCACCTTGCCCCTTGCTCCTCTGCACGTGGCGCTGCCGTCATATCCCCAGCGTCATACCCCGCCTGCGCCTGGGTGACCTCCAGCTTACCCTGTGCCGCCCCCATAAGTACTCCTCATTGTAGTACCAATGACTCGATACCGGTAAAAAGTCTAAAGTTAAATGTGAAAATAGTTTCAGATTTTTTTCTGTGGTGTGAAAAAATCCAGCTTAAAGAGATGGATTAATCTGACGTAATGGACAGAGGGCATTCGTAAGTGAACCCGCTGGCTTGCTGTAGGTAGAGGCCCATGGGCTTTCTCTTTAGTCTGTCTTACAGCCAGTATTAAAAAGCCTTCACTCCTCCTCTACCCTGTCATTAGAAGCTATAAATTATAGCCGAGAAAATATCGCCTGTTAAATTTTGAGAATCCCCGAAGTCCGCTCTATTCATTATGATTTTTGCCTCATTATGTGCATCGGCAGCTTATTTCCTGCTTCTAGTACAAACTTAATGAGATTCAAGGGCGGCAGTGACCTCTACAGCAGGACTTTCTCCCGTGAGATAAATACACACGCACACACCGCAGGGAAGCGCAGCTTAAGTTGTGTACAGTCAAACACAACTTACGATAAATATTTATGATGCCAGGATTTTGCTTAAAGGTTAATGATTGCATTTTATCTTATTTTTGTTGTTATACAATTGAAACAGGTTTTGTTTTTCTTTAATGAAACTAGTCTGAAGCGTTAGAGACTGTAAAGGCAACGGTTTTCACTGTCATGAAGGAACATACAGCCCAGGAGGCAGCATCAGTGTAGAATGATTATTCACAAGAAAGGACCAGACCTCAGGGTGCATTTCGCTCTCTGCTTTGTTTCCGTGTGTGTGTGTGAGTATGTGTGTATACATACCCGCACACACATGCTATCGCGTTATTCACTGTTTTGAATCCCTTTTGAAATCTATACAATTGACAGTTTAATTTTTAGCTTTTGTCTTCTTCTTTAAACTAGGCGGCTGTCCCGGTCTTCCCCGTTAATCTTTCTTTATTTAATCCCAAGTGCTATTTGCGCTTTTCTCTCATCTGTGAAGCCCTGACAGCAGCTCCTAAGTGGTGTCGTTTATCTTCAGCGTATTTTCCTTTCGGCTCTTTGTTCCCTCCCCTGCGGGGCTGACGTCCGGGGTGGGCGAACTGGGCTTGTCACGGGGACCTGGACTCCCCACCCAGCAGCCCAGCGCTGCCTGGGGGTGATGTGCTTCACCTGGGGATCCCCTGGATGGTCTTCGAGGACCAGAGAAGGCTCAGTGCTCAGCTGCCAAGACCACCCATGGCCCCCAGGGGTCTGCCTCTCCTGTCCTCGTCCAGGCAGAGGCTGTGGGGCTGCCAGAGCTGCTTCTCTGCTCAGACTGACTGAGTCTGCCCCCCTTTGAAGTGGGTTTGGAGTTATTTAATTGCTCTAGAAACATGATGGTGGAATTACACGACTCTCCCCGATTTATGTTCTCAAGACCTGGACTGTACTTGGAGACTCCTAATTTCATTTTACACAGCGGGCTCTGGCAGACATATGTATATAACTATGTCTGTCTGTCCGTCCGTCCGTCCGTCCGTCCATCCACCCATCCACCCATCCACCCATCCACCCATCCACCCGTCCATCCAATGTTTTTTTCAGCAGCTCTGTGTGCCGGGCACTTTTCTAGGGCTGGGGAACTCAAATAAACAGAGTAAAGAAACCAGACTTTACAGGGTTTTTATCCTAGTGGGGAAACATAGAAAATAAATAATAAGTAAATAACTTTCCCCCCACAGTCTATAAGAAGGTGACAAATTTTTTTGGGGGAAAGTAAGGCAGGAAAAGAGGCACCTGCAGTGCTGAGGGGTGGAGACTGTGTCCTTTCAAATTGCGCACTCAGTGAAGCTCCCGTGAGAAGGTGACATTGAGCCGAGACCTGCAGCCTGGAGCAGCCAGAAGTGAGAGACTCGAGAGAGGGAAGCGCCCGTGCAAAGGCCCTGTGGCAGGAGACGGCCTGGAGAGCTGAGAACGGTGAGGCCAGTGTGTCTGGAGCCAAGCGGGGAGAGCGGGAGGAGCAGAGCGGGGCAAAGAGCTGGACGGGAGAGCAGACCCCACGGGGCTTCCTAGGACTTTGCAGAGGCGTGGACTTCTTGTTCTTTATAAAAGGGGGTCGTTTGCTTAAACAGTGCTAAGCCTTGATGGCAGAAAAAGAATAATGAGTCCACGTACCGGAGCTGGTTTCTGTTAGCACTTACTAAGTAAGGGCCATCAAACGGGAAAGGCAGGCGGGCACAGAGCGGGTCCTCGGTCATTCGCGGGCCGGCCGCTGTGGGCTGTTGCTCCCAGCGCTGTGCCTGGGTACTGACGTGGGCTCACGGGCAGATCCTGCACCGGGTGCGTGTGTTCGGCCTCTGTTCCCAGACCTGGTCTGGTTTGTGTCCCGTGGTCAGCTGCGTATGTAGCACTGTTAGCCCTTTATTCTAGAAAAGCATTTCAGGGGGTCTTCCCTGGCCACACGTGAGCCCTCCCCGTTTTCTGCTGCTCATAGTCTAGAATCTCCCTTCCGCCCTCTCACACAGGCGTGATGACACTTGATGTCCAAGCAGCAGTGCTGCCCCGGGCGGGGGGCGGGGGGCCTGGCGCTGTGGCCTGGCCCTGGCTCACTCGTGGCGGTGAAGGTCATCCTGGCCTGCCCATCCCCGCGGCGATGTGGGCTCTCACATCCTTCTCGGTGTCAGGGTTCTGTCAACACACATGGCCCTTTCTGGCAGCGTCCTTTGAAAAGTCTCACTGATCATTTTAGGGGAGCCGAGGGGTGGCACGCTGGGAACTTCCAGTGGGAAGGAGGATGGACACCCGAGGCCTTCCTGGGAGGAGGCGACTCGGGCCGCCTGCGGCCTCCCTGGGGCAGGCTGTGGGCAGCAGCGGGCTGGGCCCGGCGGCGGGAGCCTCGGGGTTTCGCCTCAGTGACGATGTTCTCGTCCTCTCAGCTGCTCAGTGGAGACTCGCACTTCCAGAATCTGGTGGTGACAGAGACCTCGCCAGTGTCTTTAAGTGATTTAAATGTATTTCTGGGTTTGGGAGCTTGTAATCTAAGTCTTAATTTGCCACAAGTTCAACCTCAGATATTGTTTTGACTACAGAAAGTTCAACCTCAGATATTATTTTGACTTCAGAAACCTGGCTTTACCGGTCTTCTTTATTCATTCATGTTAAATTCTTTCTCTTTCCCATCAAATAATTCTTGTGGTGACACCTTTCCATGAAACCTTCCTAAAATCACTCAAAGGCGAGATGAAAATATCATGAGGAAAGAAATAATTCACATCCGTCCTTTATTATGCCTTGCTTTCCGAATATCAATGAATCCATCTATCAATTTTTTCAACACCTTTGTAAAAAACAAAAGGCCCACTGTGCTTTCTGTGTTCCTTGAGAGTCTGGAAATAGTGCTGGGACTAGGCAGATAATGTCCCAGCACTTACAGAGATCATATGTCCAGGGGAGAGAAGAAAAGGAATTATTTTAGATTTTGTAACGTAGGAACTCTTCTTTGAGGAGGTGAAATTTGAGTACAAAAGTTCATGAAATGAGGTAAAGTCCTGCAAAGTCTGGGGGAAAAGCATTCCAGGCAGGGAACCTGGCAGGTGCAAAGGCCCTGAGGTAGTAGTGAACTTGGCATAGCCCGCGACAGAAAGAAGGGAAGGAGGAGAGAGCACAGAGGGGGCACGCCAGGAAAGAGAGACTTTGAGGGTAAGAAGGAGTCAGAACTGGCAGGGCTTTGGCTGCATGGAAAGGGTTTGGGTTTTACTTTGAATGGATAAAGATTGTAAACTTTTTAAATCACTTGGAGTTTAAACATAATCTTGAAATACCAAAACATCAGTGTTTCCCGAGATTCTGTGAGATGAGAGCAGAGAATTAACAAGGTGGTATTTTTGGAGCTTCCTTCTCTTCCATCCCAAACCCCTTACTCCCATCAGGAGGTCTCTGGAAATTGAAGGGGAGCGTTAGCAGGAGGTGTGGCTTGTCCCTGGACACAATGCCATCTCTGTGTGTTTCTGTGGGGACTCATTTCGACAGGAGAAACTGAGGGTCCTGTTTCTCTGTAGCACCTTCTGTTTTATGATCAGCCCTGAGAAGCCAGGGGTCCCTCAGAGAGAGCACTCGTTTCCTGTCCTCACAGGAACACATGGTGATTGAATAAGCACCAGGAACATGCCTGAGCCGTCGTCTGTCTCAGGAGGAGCAGGTAATCATTTCACATTGCTTTGTAGTGTGTGGTGAGTCAGAGGTCAGCAAGGGACTCGGAGATAAACACTGCCTAGAATGCAAGCATAACAGAGACATGCAGCTGAATTTTTATCTTCCATATCCAGGAAGATCACATTTCCACGTCATTACGCTTCAAAGCAATGAGTGAAAAATTTTCATAAAATTTACACACTAAGTTGCCACCCGGCTCTCTTCGAGTTAGCGGCTTTCACACCAGCTGATCATCTTAGTAGCCTTTCCTTAAATAACATCACCTTCAAAAAGGTGGTTCAGGTCCTCCTTGGTGGTGCAGCAGGTTAAGTCTCAGCACTATGAAGCTATCCGCAGCCACTGCAGCACCAGTTCGATCCCCAGCCAGGGAGCTTCCCACATGGCGCAGCAGACCTCTCCTGTCTCGACGGCTGCTCCCTCAGCAGTGTACTTCAGTAGGTCCACCTGTTCTGCTCCCCATTCTGTCTCTGGTGAATCCTCTCACCCCCCACCCCCATCTCTGGCCTGCACCCCAGCCCTTATATGCATAAATAAATAAATCTTTAAAAAAAATGTGGTTCATCAGGTCGGAAGTGGGGAGCAGGTAATGCATCCTTAGGGGAGAGAAATTGGCCTGTCCTTTCTCGAGGAAACCTTGCAATGGTTCGGATGTGAACGGGAGGTTCCAGTTTAGCCCCGTCATTTGTCATGACCGACTGAGTGTTGCTGTTTTCCTAATCTGCCTCTGTGATTTTTTTTTAAACCAGTTTGCACTTAGAAGCACCTCTAACTAATGTGTTCTTAAAATCAACAATATTTTGGACCTTGGATTTGGGGGAAGCCTTTTTCCAGCACGTATATCCTTGCAGGATGCTTGGTCCCTGTGCAAGGTTAATGTCGGGGTGATCTGGAGAGGCTCTCCCGGTCGTCCCTCCCCCAACTCGAGTCGTCACAGCGTGTAAGCAGCAGGAACAGCGCGGCCATTCGAGCAGCGCGCTGAGACGCATAGCTCATTTCCCGGGGAGGGCTCCACTCTTTTACGAGGGAATAATTGACCCATTTATGGTCTCCTTTCAGCTTGTTGCGGATCCTTGTGCCAGCAACCCTTGTCACCATGGCAACTGCAGCAGCAGCCGCGGCGACTACCTCTGCATCTGCAATGACGGCTTCGAGGGTCCCAACTGTGAACAGGCGCTGCCCAACCTCCCGGCCTCGGGCTGGACCGAGCCGCTGGCGCCCCGACAGCTTCAGCCGGTCCCCGCCACCCAGGAGCCAGACATCATGCTGCCCGGCTCTCAGGCCACCGTGACCCTGCCCACCTGGCAGCCGAAAACAGGGCAGAAAGTGGTAGAAATGAAATGGGATCAAGTGGAGGTGAGGACGATTTATCACATGTAATTTTATGGAGGGAGTCGTCGAGGTTCAGTAATTCCAGTGGTTGTAATAGCAGCCATGAAAATGAACACTTTTTTTTTTAAAGATTTATTTATTTATGCATACAAGCTGGGGTGCAGGCCAGAGGCGTGGGGCGGCGAGAGGGTTGACCAGAGACAGAGTGGGGAGCAGAACAGGCAGATCAGAAATACACTGCTGAGGGGAGTAGCGGGCGAGGCAGGAGAGGTCTGCCGTGCCATGTGGGGTTCTCCCTGGCTGGGTGTCGAACTCCCATCGCGCGCTGCCGACAGCTCCACAGTGCAGCGCTCAACCGCTGCGCCACCAGGGAGGCCCGAAAATGAACACTTTCAGTCACCCACTGAACTTAGCCATGCCTTTCCCTTCTGCACATGCGTGGGAGATCTCTCTTGGTTACACATCCGGGGATTTCCAGTACAGCTGTTCTTGTGCGTAGAGTGAGGAAGGAACCAAAAAGAGTAACAGTATTTTCTGGAATGCTATCCCGGCACATTTCTGGGAGACGTGGGGCAGACACCTGGGGAAGAGCCATCTAAACAAACGCAAGGCCTGCTTGGCCTGTTGGGCACCTTTCTGGCCTCTTTATGGTTTAGTATCCAGTTTGGGGCGCAGCAGTGTGGTGGGATTTTGAAGACAGAGCCATACTGATTTGTCAATCTATTGAGAATTGACGTTTTCAAAGTTTACTTATTTTGGCCATAGCAAACTCTCTTGACTGTTGTCCAGGCTGGATTTGGCCTGTTGTATTTTCAAGCTCCTCAAAAGTCTCATTTTGAGGGTTTTTCAGCAGCTCCATAAAAGCTCCATAAAAGTTGGGGAGCTAATCACCATCTCGAGTGTGGGGTGTTAGCTGTGGCGTGGAATGTCAGCTTAATGTAGATGACATCCTCACAACTGTGTAGTACGAAAGGTTTTGTCGTTTATATGAAAAGACACCTAGATCTTGATGCCGCATGTACTGGAGTCAAGCAATATGTCTAGAAACTTCTGTTACTGTTGTAAAAGAGGAAAGGCGGCATTCCTTCTTGCTAAATAGAACCAGTTGACCCACTTTTATTTTTCTGTCCTTGTCGCACAATTTATGAAGGCTACCTCCAGACGGCAGTGCGGTTAGCCTACTAAGATCCACGAACTTGTTCTGATTTCAGACTTTGAATAAATGTACCGAAGTTACGAGGTTAATGCCTCATTGCTGAGTGACTGACTTCTTGCGTCGAACTAAATTTGGTTCCACATTTTTTAAGAAAGTAGCCTTTAAACAAAATCCTCCCCTTTGCCTGCCCGCCCCCCCCACCCCAGCCATTTCAATCCTGTTATTTAAAGACACGCGGCCTATAGTGGTTAAGCGTAAAAAAGATGTGCCCCATCTTCCTGCCAGGCTGTTCTCTTCTAGACTATTCAAAAGGCAGATGAAAAGTGCCAGAAGAAGCCACTTGACTATATTTGGGCCTCCCCTTTTCATGAAATAATGATGCCTTGGAAACAGGGGGCTCTGGAGTCTTAGGGGGCTAAAATTTATTACTCAGTGGGACTCCCATCTTTGTCCTCGGTGGGCTTTATCCACAGCTGGCTATCCAGCCTCTGGGCAGGGAGCTCTAAGGCTTGGGGGGTGGGGGAGCTGACAGTGCTGAGGATTTCTGCATTCCCAGTTCATTCAGTGATGGCAAACGCTTTGAATGCCGTTTTATCTAGATTTTGAAGAACAATGAGGGACACGTGGCCTGAGGAACAAATGAAGAGATGGGTTGGAAGCACCTGATGGGTACAGCTCAGGCGTTCACAATGTGTGCTGAAGAGCACAGCCTCCTCCCCCCGCCCCCTTCTTTAGACACATCGTGTATTACTTTTGGGAACATGTCACTTCAAAATGACACATTTCCATGGGGAAAGAGAAGGGCAGCTGTCTAGCTACCAGCCTTGGCACGCGCCCCGAGACCCACCTCAGCACATCCAGACAGGGCGCTTCCTGCCATTGCTCTCCTAGTTGTGCACCCACCTTTGTCGGCCAGTCCTCAAGGTCACCCTTGTTTGCCAAGCACTTACTCCCTCTTTACCTTTAGACTGAGCCTCCGCCCCTGGCCGCGGTCACATGGAGAGAGCAGGGCCTGGACCTGTGCCCTCGCCTGCACCATCCCTCCATCTGTTCACCATCCCGGGGACTGGCAGATGTTCTCAGGGGAGCTTTTGCCCTCAGAGATGTGCATAGCTTTTATTTTCCTCTGCATTCTTCAGGTTTCTCTTGTCCTCTCTTTCTCCCCACCCTGGCGTCATTGACAGGGACAGAGGGGATGCAGTTCACAGAATCCTACAGTGTAATATCACCTTGTACTGGGATCAACCCTGACCATTTGTCCTTTTTGTTTCCAGGTGATCCCAGATGTTGCCTGTGGGAACTCCAGCTCTAACAGCTCCACGGGGGGCCGTTTGGTGACCTTTGAGGTGCCACAGAACACCTCTGTCAAGTAAGCAAGTCTTAGGGTAGAAGCTGTTGAGCGCCTCACCATGTTTCTCTTCCCATTCCATACTGTTTTGATGACTACTGTTGTGAAGTATAGTTGGAGGTCAGGGAGTATGATTCCACCATTTTCCTTTTCTCTTAGGATTGCTTTAGCTATTTGGGGCCCTTTATTTTTCTTTACAAATTGAAATATGAACTAGTGTTTTGGGGGACAAAATAGATGGCTCTTGAGGTGATTACGCTAAGTGAGATAAGTCAGGAAGTGAAAGATGGATACTGAATATTTTCATTTATTTGTGGAATATTCATAACTAAAGAAAACAGAGTGGCAAAGCACAGCAAAATGAATTCTTAGACTGAAAAATATACTGGTTACCAGCGGAGGGGCGGGGGTGGGGGGGTGGGGAGGGAGGAGCAGAGGGGAGGGAGGAACAGAGGGGGAGGGAGGAGGGTAGGACATTATCATGGAATTCTGATAGAGGGTGAGTGAAGCATGCACACATACGGAGTTGTGAAATTGCACCCCCAAAATGATACAGTTATGGAAAGGACTGCCAAATTAATAAACTTTGAGGGGAAGAAAGGGTTGTGACCTTATTATGCTGGGCTGTCTATCCCAGGAACTGGCCTCTAGAGGGTCAGTCAGTCAGAGAATTAGCTGGTCAGTCAGTCGGAGAGAATTATGAGTAGAGTTCTGTGTGTAGACAAGGAAGGCCTATGTCCCTCAAAGCCAGAGAGGCCACTTCTGAGACTATTGCAGTGGAGACCCAGGTGGGCAGGGGGAGCTCAGCTGTGGGAGGGAGGTTGGGCTGGGTAGAACAATGGGAGGTAAGAAAGGCTGACCCCTGAGGTAAGATCCCGAAGGCCTCTCCGATCAGATGGCTTTTACTTCCAATAGCCTTTGGTCTTTTAAAATTTGAATGGACCATTGGTTAAATGGATATGCACAATTCCCCCCAAGTTTGAAATCCAAACATTTCTCTTTAAAAACAAGCAGGAAAGAGAGTGTTTTGACTTATTTTATTCTTAAACTCTTTCGAATTCCATCCTGCCCATTGTCACCAGTGGGGATGGGGAAGAGGCACGGGGGGCAAGCTGGCCGAACAGCTGCTGGGGCAGGTGCTTTGGGTTGCTGGGGTGCTGGCGAGTGGGGGTGCGGGCGCTGGGGGGTGGAGCCAGCAGTCAGCCTTTCAGACCTGACAACGCCTACAGCGTTTTAGTCCTGCTGTAAAGTGTTGCCACCTTGCAACCAGATATCCTGCCGCCCAGTCCTTGGGGATGGTAGAAGATTGGGGGCCACAGGGGTCCTGGTTAACCAGTGTGCTGTGCCGGCTGCCTCTAAAGGGGGCGGTGGGCCCTATCGACTTTGCAGGTTATTTTTGCCCTGCTTGCCTTCTGAACAGCCGAGCCCCTGAAAATGTTTGGGTGTGGGTCTTTGTTGCATTGCCCCTGTATGCCCTCCCGCCAGCCCTGACCTCAGTGGGGGCAGGGAAGAGCCAAGTGGGCAGTGCCCTCCACGACCTAGGGAAGACATTCTACAGGGAGAAACGTGTGGTGGGCGGCAGCCTCATGTTCTGCCAGCAGGGGGACCCCGGCCCTAAGCGTTTCCTTGCTCAGCATACAGAGGAACCCCGCCATCCAGAGCAGGGGCTTTGAAAATAAGGATCCTTCGGTTCCTTAATGTTTGTGTCGTGCCAAGCCCGTCCTTGTCTGGGTCACGCCAGCCACGTTCACAAGCCTTTCTGAACAGTTCCTGCCTTCTTTCCCTTTAACTGCTTCTGTTTTATCTTCTCAACAAACTCAACAATTGCCAAGACCCTCTTAGGCTGCAGAGCTGGACAAAAAGAGCCACGCAGCAGCACTGAGTGGGACAGGAGAGCCCGCGACAGCTGGGCACCTGTGTGCCCCTCGCCCACTCTTATCTTTATTCACGAACCCGTCCATTTGGGAGCCCATGTGAGCAGCCTGCTGTGCCTGTGCTCTGTGTCGGGGCAGCTGTGTGCCTCTGGACGCTTCCATTCCTAGGGGCACAGAGGAAGGAATGGCAGCTGGTCCCAGAGGGTCTCGAAAGAGGCGAGGTGTGGGTGAGCCCCCATAAGGGCGCTTCCCAGACGGAGGAGGCGAGGCTGGGAGATGGGGACAGACCTGGGGTGGGGGGAGATGCCCCTTACTCCTGGGGCATCAGGGTGCAAGGAGGGAACTGTAGATGGAGGCTGACAGGAAACGGAGGGGGCTGAAGTGGATTTGCCTTTGGAGGCCGCTGTTCTGTGCCCTGTGCAGAGCACGGCTCGGCCGGTTTGGAGGGGGCAGGCTGGCCCGGAGCCAGGCTGGGCTGTGTCTTCCGCAGGTGGAAGCGTCTCTCAGGCTTCTCACTCTTGAGCCGGGTGTTCGCCCGGAGCTGGCTCCCTCCGTGGCCTGGAGGGTTGCTGTGAGCGGCGGAGGACGGGCCTCCAGCCCGGGGAGCTGCGTGGCAGTGAGGGCTGCCGTTTGGTGGCCGCTCGTCGATGTCCCGTCCCTTGTGGGGGGACATCGCCCGTATTTTCGTTTTCCATTTGACGGGCTGAATTTCTCTGCAAAGGGCCTTCTGCTGACACCGTTCCTGTTTTCAGAATCCGGCAGGACGCTGCCGCCTCGCTGATTCTGCTGTGGAAGGTCACGGCCACGGGCTTCCAGCAGTGCTCGCTCATCGACGGCCGGAGCGTGACCCTCCTGCAGGCTCCCGGGGGGCTGGTGCTCTTGGAGGAAATGCTGGCCTTGGGGCACAACCACTTCATCGGTGAGCCGCTGCGCCTTGACCGGGCTTCGGGGCCGTTTATAGACCGCGGGTGGGACTTGCGGCCGCTGATGGAATCCCGGCCGTCGGCGTGATGTCGGGGAGGTTCTGCTCAGAATCAGAATTGGTTCCCAAGGTATCGCTCCCGAGTGATACCGAGTGAGTGGAGGTAGCGTGGGCTCTGGCTCCCGAGGCTGTCCCGGCCCTGGACATGGCCGCATAGGCCTGTGGGCTGCGGCGCGCGGTGCTCTGAATGCCCAGTGTTTATTTTTTGACTCTAGTCCGTTTTCCCCAGGAACTGTGGGCAAGCCAAGGCACTAATGTTGGTCTCTCGGGAGAACCCTGTTCTCACTCAGGGTAGGCCTGCCTGGGCCCCTCAGCCGGCCATTTCCCACGTCTGAGCCTCCAATGCAGAAGCTGCTTAGAGACCACAACCCTCGTGGGGACCCCTCTTTTCCCACCTGCCCACCCACCCTCACCCTCACCTCCGAGGGCCACTTCTGACTCTTCCCTCCTCAGCTAACTCAGATTCCTCTGCCCTGTAAGAGCGATGTCTTCAGGAAGCACCCCCCAAACCCCCACTCAGGGTTACCCCCAGGCAGAGCCTTCCCCGGTTGGCCGGTCCTGCTGTTGTCTCATCGCTCACCGAGCACGGCATACCTTTGGGGGTGCCCCTTGTAACTCCGCCCGCCCTCTGGATTGAGCTTGTTGCTCTGGCAGTCTCAGCTCTGAGGCAAAGCTCAAGGTTAGCCGCCCCCATCCCGGCCCAGGGCGCCCGGGAGCCCCCTGCCTCTGCTTTAATGCGGCCCCTGTGCTGTCATGTACTCCACTTGTCCGCACGGCGACTCTGCCTTGGGGAGCTGGGAAGGCCAGAGAAGATTGGGGATGTGAAAGTACAGATTGTAAAGATTGGGGTAATTCTAGGGTACTTTCTCCGCTTCTGAGCTGTGCTGTTTTTTGCTAAGATATATGGGAAATATAAAACATAAAATAGGACTTATTTTCATATATATTTGTGTGTGTGTGTGTGTGTGTATGTGTAAAACAATAAAATGAAAGGCTCTACTTGGTATATTTTGTATTGTACTTTGTATTTGATGAGGAGGTCTTTTCCCAATCCTTGGAAATCCTACTTTGGGGGAGGGGGTGTGGAGCAGGGATGTTATTGGGTAGAGAGAAGAAGTAAGCAGATGTGAGCTTGGGAAATGGTCTTGTTGGAAAAGAAGGGACAGTGTTGAACTTGAGGCTGGGGTTTGACTATAAAGATGGATACTAGACTATGACAGTGTTTGTGTGACGTAGTGTCGTCAAGCGTCGAAGCTAAATTTTACTCCGTAGTCCGTTCCAAGCAATTGTGATTTGCTTCTGGACCTCTTTTGGCAATGTCTCTAAAAGGAAATGGCTTGTTTATTTTGACAAATAGTTTCCATTGTATTTTATATGTGTCTTTTGTTAACCTGCCTTTCTATGACATGGAGCTAACGTTACAAGAAAATGTCTGAGTTATCGCTATTTAAAGTGTCTTTAATGTTGTCAGAAGAAATCCATTTGAAATATTAGCTTACATTTTATACTACTTGGGGGGATAGGGTCTGACATTAATAGAGAGGGATTAATAGAGAGGGATTTTCCAGCATTAATATGAAACTTTTCTTTTTTTCTTTTTTCCTTGTTTTTATTATTTCTTTCTTTTACATTACTGTGTATTTCCCGCAGGTTTCCCACCACCAATTCACCCGTGAGCCATCACCACAGTCCCCTGTGCTCTCCTCTCCCCCATTCTGAGCCCCAGTAATGAAACTTTTTTGCAATACAAAGAACCTTTCGAATTCCAGTGCAATTCCAACTCATTTTGTTAACAAAAAATTTATGGCAATTGTTTATCTTTGCTTGAAATACGTCGCTGCTTAGAGGAATCATTAAAATAGTCATTTGATGTGTTCCTACTAAAATAGGAATTCTTTCTCAAAGTTATATCTTAGGTTATGACAAGGAGCGTGATTTGGAGTAGCATGCTTTATTTCTCAAACTTATGTTTTCCATTTTGAAAATTTATGATCTGCTATCTTTTAAAATTTCCTAAGTAGAACTTTCTAAGTGTTCTTAGGGCTTTGTAATGGTGATCACAACCTTCCAGTGCTGTTCTCTTTCATGGCAACAGATGCTCCTGTCTCCAGTTCCTGCTGAGGGATGACAGCGGCTCCTGACGATGATAAATTGGCCCCATCCATGTACCAGGACCGCCGTCTCCTATCAAAATCTTTTCATCTTAAAGAAACACGATTTATCACTTGTGATCGCTGTGGAAGCTTTACACTTACTACCTTGACATGTGTTTAGTGCTCTTTTTGTTAAAGTTTTCTCTCGAAAGCAGCTTCTTAAAATAATTGGTTTTTATAATACGCAACTCCGCAGACATGAATGCGTTTTTGCTAAGAACCAGAAGTCTATTTTGAAGAGGACAAAAGCATCCCTCTGACAGGTGAACAAATCCACGCTAGTGCAGAGGGAGAAAGTTTCCTTGCAAAGCAGATTAAAGCCCCAGCATTGGTGCCTGGTCACATGGGACTACTACTCGTTTATTTATTTATCTACTCATTTATTTACTAACTTTTTAGAAAGAAGCGTCTCTTCCCCCCCTTTCATTGTCATTCCTTACATAACTGATGATCAAAGGGATTTTAAGATTTCTCTGCCTCAGAGCAGAGGGGCTGCTTCTGTGTCTTTAAAAGGCAGATTTGGTGGCTGCCCCTAGTTTTACACGAATACTCTTTAAAAATTCATTGCTGCATGCCTGGCGTTAATGGTCTACACGGTCCAGATAATGGCCTATTTCAGTGCCGCCGCATGGAATTTTTTTATGGTTTCCTTCATTCCCATCGCCTTATGAATAAGCCCTCTGCTTCCCAGAGAGGAGGGGCTGGCGGGCCATTCTGCAGCCTGTGTCTCCTCTGGGACTCGCGAGAGCCTGGTTCCCCTTACTGCTCCCAAGTTTCAGCTCTTCTGCCCTCGCCTTAATTATTCCTTCAGTCTCTTCTAAATATGTTTTTTGCAAATATGTTATTTGCTTTATGCAATGTTTTGGGGTAAATAGCTAACTTGACCTTTGTTTAGCCTTGTCTGCTCCGTGGGGAGCGCTGGAGGTGGTCATTAGTTCCCTGAGTGATTCATTCGCCCAGTGGTTCCTGTTTCCAAAGGGGGAAGATTTGTTGCTCGAGTTGCATTGCCGTGAAACTGTCTTAACCGGGGTCATTTGTTTCTGACTTGGCGTTGCTCGGAGGCGTCACGTGATGGGTAGTCTCAAGGGTGAGGAAACACTGGCCACTGCTGTGTGGCTTCTGTGCTAGACGCCTCCAGGTGAAGCCCCCTGGGGCTCCTTTCCTGGGCTTTTATTTCCTCTTGTCCTGTACACCCTTGGGTATATTTCCTGTTGCTTCTTCACTGCGGCCCTCAGCTTTGTCCACGCACTGTCTCCCACACCCCCATCGGGAACTCCCCTTATCCCCATTCTCTTCATGCCTAAGTCCCTCAAGTCTGTTCTTCAAGACCTCATGTAAATTCTTATTTGGAGTGGTTTTGGAGAAAAATGACCAGCCAGAGATTCTGCTCTATGTGGATTCTCAACTCTCCTCAGGGCTTACACATGCTCACACACAGACAACCCGGGAAGGGTCTCGTGGGGATTCTCATTAGATCAGGATGCCGGGGGGCCGTGGTTGCCCACATTCGTGCCCCTGGTTCTCGTACTTGCTCAGACAGGTCTTGCTTTCCCCTCACACCTTTCCTGGCCCATGTTTGCTGCTGCCTCTGTGCGGTGCTTTCTGTCTTCCCTCTTCTTTGACATTATTTTCACTTTGATCCAGCTGGTCCTCTCTGTTCTCTCTTTATAGGGCTCTAACTGCTTATATTTGCCTTTTCTTCTTCCCTTATTCTACTGTCCACAACTCACCATTTTTCCTGTTACTTTTACCATATTTGTATTATTCTTAGAGGTTTCAGTACATTTTTAGGTCGCATTATATCATAAAAATCAGCGCACTTCCGTATTGAATCCCGATCCGTGGTGGTTCATCAGCGATCTCCTGAGAAGCTGTCTGCGCCTCTGTTACCCCGCAGCTTCACGGAGTGACAGTTGGACCCATGGCCCACAGGACTGTCTTGTGGGGCTGGGGTCCTGCCAGGGCCACAGTGGCTGCACTGGCCACAGGGCCCCGGAAACAACGACCTGGACGTCTCCGCAGCCCACGTGTTGGCTGGACCGGACGCCCCCGTCTGGCCATGCCCCTCGTGCGCCTCTGGGCTGGCATGCTTTATGTTGCCTGGCTTAGCAATTTCCAATTTAAGAAGGTTCTTGTCTTGCAAAATAACTTCCAAATTAGTGCCTTCTGTTTATTTTCTCCTCTTGAGAAATAAAGAGGAAGATGAGACACTTTAGAGGTTCCAAAGAGGGGTAAGACGCTTCCTTAGTCCTTGAGGAGAGGGCTGTGGTACAGAGAGCTGGGTTCTTTATCACCTTTCCTGACCCCTTTGCCCTGGTCGGTATCATGGCGCTTCCCTGCAGTCTTCTGCAAACCAGCAGTTTATACTACTCGCTTTATTTTTTAAAGATTTATTTATTTATGCATACAACCTGGGGTGTAGACCAGAGGTGCAGGGGGTGAGAGGACTCACCAGAGACAAAGTGGGGAGCAGAACAGGCAGATCAATGGAAATACACTGCTGAGGGGAGCAGCAGGGAGACAGGAGGGGTCTGCCGCGCCATGTGGGAAGCTTCCTGGCCGGGGATCGAACTCGTGCTGCAGTGGCTCCGGCCAGCTTCATAGTGCCGCGCTTAACCCGTTGCGCCACCAGGGATGCCCTATACTGACTTGTTTTAAAGAAAGAATGGAATTTTCAATACAAAACCAAATGATGCTGACATTCTTTTGCAAAAGTTCCTAATCTGAACTCAGCTGACCCTGGTTTTGTGGCAAAAGTCCTAGAAGTTGAAGGTGAATTCCTGGCCTCCCAGGAATTCCCGGGCTGTGAACATCTGTGTGTTTGTGCGTCCCGCTCAGGAGAGATTGAGTGTCGCTGGGCTCCCAGAGACTCTGCTTCTAGCATTTCAGACTCACCACTCAAGCTGCGTGCGTGATCACGCCAGAGCCTGGGTTTTACAGCGTCCGCTGCTAACCCAGCGACGTCTCCTTCCGTGGATTCACCTGCTCCCCGAGTCTCCACGTAAAGCAGCGTAGCCTAGTTTTATTTATTTGTGGTTTTAGACAACAGGACTATGGGACATGCTCAGTTCCATATTCTTTTAGAAAACATCCCGGGTACCTCTATTTCCCAGGCACGGTGCTAGTGTGGAAGGCAGGGGTGACTCAGGAGTGGTGTCACGTGAGTGGGGCCACAGGAACAGAAACCATCACTACCACGGGGCTTGCACCCTGGGGTTCAGAGGAAGACCAGTTAGCTTCCGGGTGAGGGAGGGCGGGCAGTGTAGTCTGGCGATGCAAAGGCCAGTCTGTGGCATTTTGATGGTCCAGGAGCCTGTGTCGTTCAGCTAATTAAATAATAGTGTTAGGAACTGACTAGAGGCTCTCACAACTGGAAATGGAACTTTCAACAAGCACAGAATAGGGTCTTTGAAAATCCCACCCACCCCTCCAGCTGCCTCTCCTCTGGGATATGAACAAGTTTACATAAAGTTCAGTGCTCCAAGTGTGAGTTTTATTTCCTAGGCTCTCTAGGAAAGACCTTCTCGTCTTTGATGTGCATTTTCAGATAAACTTTTGGAATCCTTTATTAAACTGAGTTTTCTTACTCCTGGACTCTCTTGCCTTCCTTCTGAATAAATTATTCCTTAAGCCTGATCCTTTAAAAATCTAAGTTTTAGGATGATTTAATGGGAGTTTGGGTGTCTCCTCTGTACATATGATGAAGAGAGGGGTTTGGGGGGAGGGGCTCTGAAAGACAAGGGGTGCCACGAGGACTGCCCTGTGGGGCCAGGGTGGGTCGCATTCAAAAGGGGAGAAATTCCAGTAGGAAAGTAGGGACAGGAGCTATTTGGTCTTCCGAGTTTGACTAGGGAGCTCCCCGAAGCCATGTCAAGGCCCATATTAATTTCTGTGTGTGTGTGTGTGTGTGTGTGTGTGTGTGTGTCTCAGCAATTTAGGCATCACACCTCCAAGTGGGTCTGACCTTATCTCAGTCTCTCCTTGATAAGTTCTTTTGTTTTTTGCTCAGCTGCTAGAAGGAGCCAGGCCATAAATAGACCAGACATGGGTCCTGCCGCTCCCTCCATCTTGTCCTCACCTTACGTCTAGTTCCCTGGCCATGCATACCACAGAGGATGGCCAACCTCTGTCCCCCTGGAGGACTCAGGGTGGCGGGGCAGGGGTGGGAGGAGAGAAGGACCAGGTATAGACCAGGAGCTGCCAGACGCCAGGATTCCCTTGTGGAATTAAAGCTGCCTGTATTTGTTTTCCTTTTCCTTGTTGGGAGAGCCACTGGAGGATGCAGAATGAACGTTTGTAACAGTGAAGAACTGACAGCTGCCTACCTTTCTTCTGTGCATTCTTCATGTTATATTTTTCTGGCTTGGATGCCCCTTTTAACTTGTATTTTACCATTTAATGGTGTGTATTTCCTGTCAGTCCCTCAGACCTTACAGAGTAAATTAAGATATAAAGAAATAAGATAGTGGCACTTCGGATTTCAGAATGTTCTGTTTGCATCCTAGGTCTGACTCAGTAAAGCAGGGCTGATTCTCTGCAGTGTCTTAACTCCTGTTTCCCAGGTGTCCACTGCTGCCCAACTGTTTGCAAATAGCCCCTTTCTCTTAGTGTCTAACCTGCCTACTTACACAACGGCCTCAGTGTCTAGGTCATTTTCAAACAACTCTGTGGTGTTTTATTAGTTCTGGTTGGTGGAGGTGGACGGGGAAGTCCCATCTTAGTCAAGTCTGGGTTGCTGACACTCCGGCCCCGGGCTGTGCCTTGAGCTGGAACCTTCCCCTCTAAGCCCACGGGTACAGCGTCTTCTCCAGAGTGCTGGGTGGATTCTCGTTTTTGACATTTATAAGACTCTGCCGCAGCCTCATGCTTCCCCGCCAAGACTGCTGCTCTGTCTGGCTACCGGCCCATGGGGGGCCCTCCTTTCTGTGGCCTGGACCCTGCCCTCACGATACCCCAGCAGTTCTGGTGTGGACTGTGCCTTGATCTCCACGCTAATACCAGCACTACAGAGCCACGCTCCTGGCCCTGTCGTTTGGGTTGCTGGCCTTCTGTTCTAGACATCCACCTAACCCCAACCTGCAGTTTCCCTTTGTTCCTCTGGGTACAGCCTCTTTCTCAGCTCTGTCTCCTTGCCCTTCTTCCAACTCTTGCTTTCTTAGCAGTTTGCCTCACTTTCCCCTCTGACACCTCCTCGATAGCCACATGACTTAGCATCTGCACGTTGGTGTCCTCGTATTTTTGGTATGTTGATCTTACAGTTTCAGGTAGTCTGTAAACTCCTGGAGAGAAGGAACGTGCAGCATACTGGCCTCACATAGTCACCAGAGTGATTCAACTTTGTTCTCATGTGACTGCTGTACCACTTGGGAAATGCCGTGCAAAGAAAGCTTCCAGCTGCTTGTGTCAATCTAAAGAATTCCTGTAATTTTTATAGCCCACCTCTGTGACATTTAAACTTTCCCCCTTTTTGTTATATTAAAAATATTTCAGAGGATCAAATGCAAAAAGAAAAGAAAGTCAGGGAGAAACTTTTCATCATTCTTTTGGGAATGCTACATTTTGCATTTTATCCTTTAAGAAATCTTGCTCTGGGGAACAAGGGAGAAAAGTCAAAGAACATTTGGAGGGGACCAGCTATTGAATCATTAACATCTTTTGCTACACCCTTAAGATTTAACAAAGAAAATGCAAATATTTTACCACTTCCAGGTCCTCTTAAAACCACAGTTGAATGTGGTCTGTTGAACTCCCTGCAGTAGAGGGGGACGAACTTGGGAAATGTTCAAATGGAAAACAGCAGTTGGAAGAGAACAAAGTCAGAAAAAGTATGAGATTGCCCCAAATAGCATAATTTAGATAAAATTCTCATAGCTCACCTCTGCCTGCTCAGAGATTTGTATTTAATCTAAATTGTACTTAAACCGAAACTTTGTTTCAATAGGATTAGCAATCTGGATTACTGTTTTTGGTCTTTTTTATAGGTAGTGAATTTGTGTGTGTGTATTTATATTTAGTTGACCTTGAACTTCAGTATCCTCCCATCTAAATATTGTCAAGGTCACTGAGTGATCCGCTGCCGAAACGGGGGGAATGGAGAGGCTGGTGATCAAAGATGGAGATCTTTCTCCCAGGCTGGAGTCAGCTTTGTTGAAAGGTAGCTTGCTGGTTTAGCCACAGATCTCGTTGTTGCACGGCAGACTCTTTGACAAGCTCCTCTGGTCCCTCTTTTGCTCACCACAGTTTCTGCCAATTCTAGGAACTAATCCAGAAGTAAAGAACAACAACTATAGGAAAGAGTAAAACCAGTCTGAATTCATGAGTAAGAGCAGTAAGTCTTGTCTTCAGGGTGCTTTTAGAGTTGTCCATATTTAGGAGAATTTAAGAGAACAGAACAGTGGCAGGCTTGATGCATTAGGTGGGCTGGTTTGCTTGGCTTTAAAAAGCAAATTCAAGGTATTTCTTCATAATCATAGAGTTTTCCTCTCCCTTTCCATTCTGCCTCACTTTTTTTCCTCCTCCCTCAGCCCTTTCTTTAAAAACACAAGGATAATGCATTTACTTATGGATTAATTTGAAAAAAATTTAATAAACAGGAAATTTGTTTCCTGATACAAGTGATTTTTAACTCAAATCTTACCCACATAATTTCATTAAAATGTGTCTTTAAAAACACTCTGCTTTTTTTAAATTTACAGGCAAACTTTCTTAGAGCTTTGCCAGTTTTCTGTCAAAAGCTGAGCTTCTGACAGTGCAAATTTCTACCAGGAAAATAATTTCTTTAATTGCTTTTTTTACAGTGAAATTTCTGATCCTCCATAATGTCTTTTTCTCTTTTTTTATGGGAGAGGGAAAGAAGAGAGGGAGGAAGACAGGGAAGGAGAAGAAAAGAGAGAGGGAGAAGGAGAAGGAAGGAGAAATCAGAAGAGCAAAGGGGAAAGAGTGTGTTTAAATATACAAATCATATGTAAATCATATGCAAACATATATAACCTCTTGGGACTATGGTTTTCTCTCACTAGAATGTAATTTTCCAGTTTGCTCTCTTGGAAAAAAAAAGGCTCTGTTGTCCATTTTTTAGTTTAAAGTAATATATACAAGAAGAAAAGAAAATCTGAAATGTACTTTTTTGTGATCCTCCAGCCTTCACTGACAACCAGTGTTTACAATTTATGTCGTTTCCTTGCAGATACTTTTTGCAGCTCTGTGCACATAAACACACTTTCACACTTGGAAAGAAGAACACGTGTGTGCTGTCTGGTTACTTACAGTTTTCACTTAATGTCTCATTGATGTTCTTTTATGTCAATAAATGTAAATCTACCACATCCTTCTTAACGACCATCTAGTGCTCCATCGAATCAGTGTACTTTTATTGGATATGCTAGTGATGAACAAGTAGCTCCTTCCTCTTTTTTCTGTGTCTTTCATACACTTTCCAACATCTTTGTTTCCTGAGGATTTATTTGGGTTATATTCCCAGGTGTGGCATGTACTACAGCAAGCTTTTGAATATTTTAATGACAAATTGGGTATAAATCACCAAATCGTTTGCATCTTTTTTGTGGTATTCACTCATGCGGCTGGTGTCTCTTGGGGGTTGTGCACTGCTCCCTTTCCACCCACTTTTGGCTAGATGCTCCTAGCTCTATCCAACTTGAAATTTCCACTTACCTCTCAGCAACTTCCTTAACCATCTGAAGCATTTCGGAAACTCTTCGGGGAGAAAAGTGATCATTAACAGTTTCCAGAGCAAGACAGACCCAGTGCCTTTAGCAGAAAGCATTTAAAAGTGCTTTCAAGGCCCCATGCCAATTCACAGTCACACACCAGAGTAATAGGGAATGTATCGGTGTCATTCTGCAATTGCATTTGCACGTCAGAGGGAATGTACTGGTAAAATGATGAGAAAGGAGCAGAGGGAATGAGCAGGCGTTAGTGCTCCCCTGGGCTCTGTCACACCGGCACAGCCAGTGTCATTTCTCCCACCTAATGCCACGCAGAGCGCATTGCTGTTCCAGAAGACAGCAGCCCTGTGCCATCTCCAGGTCTTCTTAGACTCTTGCTCTTCTGCTTTAAAATATTGAAGATAAATATTCAGGTTCCTTTTACATAGACATTTTATGTGGCTAGAATTATTCTGAGAATAGGGCAAAGGATTTTCCAGAAAAGAGAAATATTTTAAAAACCTGTCAGAGATCCTTTCAGGATGATCATTTGTTGTGGACACAAAAATCATGGCAGTTTTAATTGTTTTTCTCGAAAATCTTGCATCTAAAACTCAAAGCAGCAAGGGAATGCACCCAAGGCAAGCACTTCAGCAAGAGAAAATTTGCCATTTTTTTTTTTTTTTTTTTTTTTTGGTGAGGGCCGCACATAATTAGGGTCGCATCTCAAAAGACTCTCATGCTTTCTCTCTCTAATGCTCTCTCTGACATTTAGGTTTTGAATGCCATGATATTTTTGCTTCACACGCATCCTTAACAAGCAGAGCTCTTAGGGTTGTCCTGTTTTAATGCTGAGTTTTAATGTGAGTTTGACCTACAAAAGTTATATTTGCTCGGGAGACAAGTGGAAAATCGCCTTAAATACATACACTAACAGATACCATTTGTCTCTATCACTAATAGCAGAGAATAGCCTCTGAAACAACACCAAGTTACAAACCAGGATGTATTATCTGCTCATCTTTGGACATCCCCGTTTTCGTCCACACACATTTCTCGATTAATTAATACGAATCAGATACTGCTCAATGCTGGGGAGATGTGGGTGCCATAAGGTACATCCCAAGAAGTGTGAACGTGGACCTCTGAATATTATACCATGTTGCGAACTAACTTTGCTTCAATGAAAAAAATAATACAAATAAATAAATAAAACTTCTTTGGGGGCAAAACAATTAGATTCCAATTCCTGACTTGGAAAGCGTTTCACCTCCAGGCAGACACAATGTACTAGTAAACTGTAACACGGATAAATCTTGTTCTCTGAAGCCTCAGTCTTGTTTATAAAGTTAGATTCAATAAACAGTTTGGTAGCCAAAAATAAATAGATAGATAAAAAATAAAATGAATTAAAACACTTTAAACCTTTATTGTTTTGAGGGACTGTGGCTAGGAGTTGGGCGAGTGCATTCCTCTTACGTAGCAAAACTCCTCTCGATTGTGTCATCCATCTCCTCACTGCTCTTAACAGTCTCCATGATTTGTCACTTGCCTGGTGAAGGTCTCTCTCCCACTCGATGTCTGCTTCCTAAAATCTCAACCCAACACTCAGACTTTGGGGCATTTCCTTCCTTTCTTCTCTGGTTCTTCTAGCTCTTGATTTGGTATATTAGCATCATCTCTCTGTTGTTTATTTTTAGTTCATCTCTTGTCTTGTCTACTACCTGGGTTCTCCACTACAAAGGACTTTCCTGGGAATGCCCCCCGCCCCTCAGAAGGATGTACAGACACAGATGCCCAACCACAGACACGTGGTTGCCCATCTAGATTTAGATGACACACAGGGCTGCAGAGACACGTGTGCCCAGCTGTGGTTTAAGACTCTATGGGGAGAGGACCTCCCCGGTGGCGCAGCGGTTGAGCGCTGCGCTGTGGAGCTGTCGGCAGTGGCGACGCGAGTTCGACGCCCGGCCCGGGAGAATCCCACATGGTGTGGCAGACCTCTCCTGCTTCGCCTGCTGCTCCCCTCAGCAGTGTATTTCTGATCTGCCTGTTCTGCTACCCGCTCCATCTCTGGTGAACCCTCTCGCTGCCCCTCGCCTCTGGCCTGTACCCCAGCTTGTATGTATAAATAAAAAAAATAATAAGACTCGATGGGGAGAAAGCTGTGAAGAGTCTTGCCTGGACTGTGAGGTAGTGGCTATCGGGCCAGGCAATGAGTTTGGAAAGAAATAGTATTTTTGGAGTTGGACATAATGCTAACATTTGTGTGATGGGTATAGTGCATAATCATGAATAAAAACCCAAATTCACAAGTAAATATTCTATTGATGTGATAGTTGTATTTTCAGAAGCATTTTCTATGGGATATCAGGATGTGATCAGATTCTACAAGCAGCCAACCCTGATTATGTAGCTTGCATTGAAAACTGGGGGCCAGGGTTTCCTTGGGGGGTGGCAGGCAGCCCCTCTATCCTGGCCAGGACCTTCAATTAGCATCAGAAATGGAAGCTAGGAAAGAACAAGAATCACTTGGTGTGTGCAATGACATTTGTTTCAAATACAAAGGATCATTTTGCTTTGTTTTGTCTCTGGACTTCCCTTCCATAGCTGAATCCTGTGAGCTTTTGCAACAGAGAACCAGGCTGTTCAAACAAAGCCGGTTGGGATTTTGGACAGTAAAGGTTGTAAGAGAGGCCGATAGAAATTTTCACTTGTTATGTAGATTATTACAGAAAGAATCGATGACCAGATAGCAGTCTGGGACTTATGTAAAGACTGAAGCAGAAATCAAGCCTGTTCTGGACAGATAAAGGGAGCCCTTTTCAGTCTGTTGGACTGCTGGTCCCATTGAATTAAAGAGTGTGATTTCTGGAGAGACTGAGAACAGGGACAACGTGTCATTCACTCTTTCTTGGTAAGGCCCCGAAGCAGGCTCGGCGGTGGTGCCTGTGGTCTGAGCCGGCAGGGTTTGTCGTGAGTTTTACCACCTAAATAGGTCTGAGCCTCTGTGTCAACGTTGAAGCTGCTTTGCTCTGTGGCAGGTGGTGGTTGATTCCTGTGTCCACCAAGGCTGTTAGCTAGGTCAGGGGGTCGGGCGGCGGGGGGTTACTTTTATCACTGCCAGCTTTCTTTTCTGAGGTCCTTGTTTCTCTTTGTCACGTGGGCCTCTGGTATCTCAGATGTGCTGGTACCACACGTAGCTCCCTTGTTCTCCTTCCCACCTTGCATCCCTCCCACAAATATTTATTGAGCACCTACTTAGGAGCTAGTAGTTCTTCTTGGTGCTGGTGATACGGCAATGAACAAAACAATCAAAAATTTTTGAACTTATTAATCATATGTTTTAGTGGGGTGATAGGTGATAAACCATTCTGCAAATAAATAGAAAATTGTAAGCGTAATAGGCACACTGTGCTGTGACTATAGCTGATAGTAAAATCTGGAACGGTGAGAGCACTACCTTTAAGAAAAATGATTAGGCTGAACTATTAACTGGGCAATAGGGAAACCCTTGAATGATGTGTGCAAAGGCCCTGTGGTTGGAGATAATGCATAATAAGGGAGGAACTGCAACAACAAATGACAGAAGTTCAGAGAGCAAAAGTGAGAGTGGTGGAGATGCAGGGGGGAGGTAGGCTGGTCAAGCGTGCTGGACTGTGGGTCCTGTGAAGGTCCTAGTGGCAATAAAGAGTCACGGAAGAGAAGGGACTGATAAACTCATTCCTCTAGTGAAAGGTCCCTACTGAAATATTTGCATTTTACTTGGCAGAAGAGAAAACATTCTTAACCAGCAGCTTCCATATCTGCAAGCCAGACACTGGGGGGAGCTGGTAAACCTGAGGTGTCTTCGGCCACATCCCCAGAAACCCCAATGCACTGGGTCATGGTGGAATCGAGCTGGTTGTCCATGAAATAGGTACCGCGGATACTGCAGGCATTTGCGAGCCAGCTTGGAGACGGGCTGAGTTATGGAGACTTTTCTGGAGCTGCAGAAAATGGAGTGAGAGGGAAGGCTGCCTCTGAGCATCTTGAGGACTGAGGCCGAGAGGGCGACTTCTCTTCTCTTCTGAGGCTGCTACCAGGAGCTAGAAATAGCCCAGCCACGAGGGCTGACTCTGAGTCAATCTCTCCATAGCCCTCACTTACTTTTCTCAAATCATGGCTCACCACTGGGACTTCATTGCAAGACATTGACTTGTTCTATTTTTAGTGGCTTAGATACCTGCCCTGAAAAGTGAAGTTGTTATGCATAATTCAAGAAGCGCATGCATTTCAAATTAGATATCTGACCAAACACTTGTAAATTCAGGTAGCTTCTTTTATATAATCTTGAAGTTACCAGACAGTCTTGTCAGTGGCCACTTAAACCTGGGATTTTGGATCAGGTAGAGCCAAGAGCTGTAAAGAACAAAGACAATAAAACGATTATGTTTCTCATGCTTGCAACAACCAAGGAGGAGGAACGCAAACATGTCAGTCACCAACTTTCCCGTGAGCGCATCCGAAGACCTGATTTCCTGACTCTGACTTTTATACAGTCACCCACAACCCAATTAGCTGTGCATTTAGAATTTCCCATTATTCTCTGTCAACACTGAGAAGCGATTAATTATTTTGGCATTATTATTAATGCCATTAATCAGGATGCATTCATGGGGTATTAATGACTGGTTGTGGTAGGCAATTGAATATGAGTTCTACAGTAATTTAGCAATTGATTTACTAGTATTTGATGAGTCGAAACTATACTAATGGAAGATTAAGTGATACAATTTGAACTGATTATGAAAAGGTGATCAAGTAGACATTAAAAAAGAGATTAGATAAGTGAAGAATTTCAATTGTATATTCTCTGTGAAAGTGAAAATTAACTTTTATGTTCTACCAATGTGTATTTTGGAGCCGGCATTAAAAAATATGTCCAATTATGATGTGGTTTTCAGATGGAATGAGAAATTTTTTTTCTAAGTGGAGATTACTTAATGCCAGAAAGAGGCACAGAGAGAGACTTGACAAGCCTAGTTATAAATTTTGCTTCAAAATGGATATTATAATTTGAATATTTTTATACCATCTTGTCATTTTATTGTCCAGGGTCTGTTGTATTAATTATTGGTTATACTTTGAAAAGTCTTTTAATCCTATGAAATGTAGTTGTGCCTCATTTATTGAGATATGTATATATATATGTATGTATGTATTTGCAACTTTAAGTCTAGAGCCTAGCTTTTAAAAGTAGAGCCTAGAAATGAATTATTCAAAATCTGAGATAATAAAAATCACGTTATGAATGTATGGTAAACTTTCATTTGGACATGATTTTCAAATTCTATCAATAATTTTTAAAAGTAGCAATAATTAAAGTTCTATTTCAGAAGTTTCACGGAGGGCCAAGTTAGGGGATTCTCTGAATGACTTCCTTGCTATATCTTAGTTCTGCTGTTCAGTCAGGGGCCTTACTTTCCCAGCGCCTTTTTCTCAGACCTGCAAATATCTATATTAATTCAGGACTTCACTTTAAATAGATGCAGGTTGTTGATTTGCTATTGATGATAGTGATGAAGATGATGGAGGTGATTATGATGGTGATAATACTGATGATGGTGGTGGTGATGATGATAATGGTGGTGGTGATGAGGCTGGTGATGATTGGGGTGATGATGGTGGTGATAGTGATGATAACTGCCATGAACTTATAGGTTCCAAACTTCTAGGATGAAACTCTTAACCATCAACATTATGGTATTTGGAGGTAGGCAATAAAATCGGATTAGGTCATGAGGGTGAAACCCCCATGATAATCTTCCTCAATTTATGATAGGGTTACATCCCAATAAACCTATCATAAGGTGAAAATATCAGAAGTTGAAATTGCATTTAATATTATTAACATACCAAACAGCATAGCTTACCCCGCCCTACATTAAATGTGCTCAGAACACTTACATAAGCTGACAGTTGACCACTTTTCTAATAATAAAGTGTTGTGTATATCGTGTAATACATTGGATATATTGGATATATAAAAACAGTCTGTAGAGTATCAGTCGTTTAACTCATGATCACTTGGCTGACGGGGAGCTACAGCTCACTGCCACTGCCCAGTCTCACGGGAGATGCCAAAGCAACATGCATCCAGCAGAACCACAGGATACTCTCCCGTGAACCTTCTAGACTTAGTCTAGGTTCGAGGTTGCTCCCTGAATCAAACTATCTTTTTACCTCTGACCCAACATTGTCAAAAGAGCATTATTTCTCGGGTTTTGTATCCACACACCGGTGTTGAGTCCCAAGCCCAGAAGGAACCTGACTGATTTATTAAACTTTGCATTCACCTCATCCCACCTTTTTAAAGAGTTGATATAGATACATCATTTATTCCCAACCTCTGTGGAACAATATGTGGGAGCTGGGTGTATTTGCCTTCCCAAGGCCTAAGTGAACACTAAAACCGTGGTCAGCAGCTGGAGTGAGAATCTGCAACATTGCAAATCTTTCCTACCTCTCTGCTGCTAACTGGGGGACTTCCGGGATGGCGAACAGCTTTTATAGGTCGTGGGTCTGGGCCAACCAGTTGGCCGAGTCTTAATAAGAAAACTCGGCAGTCTGTTCCCAACACCTACTGCTCAAGTATTTACAGTTTGAAATTTTATTTTCCACGTATGCATTCCCCTTAACAGGAAAGAAAATGATCTTTAGCCAAACCACCGAAGTGAGAAATGCAAGTCACATTCGCTATTAATCCCAATGAGGTATTAACTACAAAGTCCATTTAAGACTCTTTAGTGTTAATATTAAAGAAGACAAGTGGTAAAATAAACAGTTAATGGCCTGGAGCCGGCCGTCTCGGGCCCTGGAGCCGAGGCTGGGCCCTCCATTTGCCCGACAGTGACTGGACCCCTGCTCATTTGCTCTCAGCTTCTCACGGGCACCAAGGGAGGTGAGTTTGGCAAAGTCTTTTTTAAAGGGGCTGTAATGATGGCAGAAGGTTTTACTGCCGTGTTAATGAGCACAGTGTGGGGTTGTGGGCAGGGCAGCTTGTGTGCCTTTGTGGAGCCCGAGGGGAGTGGGCAAGTAGGGGAGGACAAATAGGGGAAGCAGAAAAAAATGCAACTTTTATTTGTCATCGTAACTAGTTACTTGAGGGTGTTAACAGATCCCTGGGCAATCTTTGGAGAAAGTTTTCCTTCATTAGAGTTTTAAAGCTCATTAGGGAAATTACCCAGCTGGTAGTGAGGAGAAGTGATCTCTGAAATGCAGGGATCTTTTTTTCTCCTCCCTCCCTCCGTCCCTACCTTTTCTCTGCCTTTTCCAGCATCAGAATGTAGCATTCAAGTGTGCGGAGTCCTTGAGACTTTTTGTTGGTCATGAACCACAGTCTGCCCCTACGATGCTGTTGTCAAAATCCGGTCTCTTGTAGTACCAAGTCCCGCCATCTTTTAGTTGTCAAAGTCCCGCCATCTTGTAGTTCTGTACACCCTTCATGCTGCAGAAATCCGATCTCTTCTTAACAGCTCCACTGTGGAGAAATCATATAGTTCTTTGTTTCTGTTGATTTTTCTAGCACGATTCTGTCACATCATGAATATTGGTCTGTAGAGCTTGGTGCTGGCTGCTCCCTCTTGCCTCCAAGTGGAAGTTCTGTCTCAAAGCAATAATACCTGTATTTAGGTGAGAACCACATTTAAATCGTCAGCCCTGGTGTTTCAAACTACCCATATCCTATGTCTGATCACTAACCTGACTGCTTTACTTGGGGGCTCATCAGATTTCCAAATGTAATATGTTCACAGTAAGAACCTCAATTCACTTGCCTGCAGCCACCGCCACCACGCCTCACTAGGCTGCCCCCACTCTCTATGTGAGATATCTTCCTTTCTCTCACTTCCCATGTCCAAATACACATTCTCGTTGGTTCTCCACCCAAAATGTCATCTCTGAGAAAGCATACATCTTGTGTTATTCCCTTGCTGAAACTTCTTCAGTGGCTTTCCATTGCACTTGGTGTGAAACCCAGACCTTTCCTCAGGTTCACAGGACCCCTGTGCCTCTCTGTTCTCTTCAAGGTGTTGGCCTTTGGCTCATTGAGACTTCAGGGCTCAACCTAAATGCTGCTCCTTCTTGGAGCAGAGAACATCTGCTGAAGGGCGAGTGATCTCAGTCTCCCTCCATTCCTAACCACCCCCGTTTATTCACACGGAGTACATGATCTGCCATTGGGGTGAACTATTTCAGCCTCATAATCAGAATCTCAGGCTTGGATTATACACAGTTATGATCTCAGTCTTGTTTATTCGTGAAAAATGCAAAAGAACTTTAATTTTACATTTGTTGCAGTTGGTTGGGGACACTAAGGGCTATAAAGCCAATGAAAATGAGATGGTGAAATGTACTTCTGTGAAAAAGGGTGTGAGAGACCCCAGAACTTCCAACAGGAAGCTTCATTTTGTGTTTCTGCTTGTTTTCTTTTCTTCTGACTCACACAGTTTCTTTTCACTTTGGTTTTCTTCTTTTCCCTCTCCAGTCTCCCTGCCTCTCTCCTTCCTTTTGTCCCTCCCCTCCTTTTTAAAAATAATTGTTCTCTTTCTTACTTTTAATTCAAGCCAACTTTAGACTGGAGCAACCTCACTGCCGCCTGTGCACCAGCCCTTAGACTCCGAAAAGAGCCTCGAAAGTGCAGGGAAGCACGTCTCAACAGCTGTGTGCTCGGGACAGTTCCTGAGGGCTGCAGATTGATGAAGTTAAATTAGAATTATTTCTCATTGCGAGGAACTCTGAGCATTTCCCTCTAGACAAGGTGCAGAGAGCCTGCTGGAATGACACTCCGCCTGGACCAAATTGCCAGGCTCTCTTCTCCCGCGGGAGCTGCCTATTACCCTGTTTGGGGGTCTGGGTGACATGACTGGGAATTGCAGAGTCATGTGTGATTAATCCTTACACAGTTTACTGAAGGGATTTAGGGTCAAACTGCTCCCAGTCTTATTGAGCAAGTGAAACTAATCTAGAAGACTTTTTTGGAGGTGTCTCCAAAAACTTCAGAGACCCCTGATGAACTGGGGACATAGACATTGTCTAAACATCACACAATCACTTGTACTTTCAAAAACAGTTAAAAAAAATGTGCTTGCAGAGGCTCATCTGTGTGCCTCTACTTCAGGGTGGTTGTTACCTTAATCACAGTGTTACCTGTGCGACTTTGATTTGTTTTTCCACCAGGCCGGTGGGTCTTACTGGTGCACATGTTTGAGTTACTTAGGGAGTCTCTTTCAAAAGCTCGCCTGCCAGGGCCGATCCCATAGTCCCAATTCTGAATCACCTGCGTGGCGTCCCTCCGAAAAATTGTGTGAGGTTTCTGTTTTCAAAACTAGTTAAGGGACACCGCTCTGGACTGGAAGTCTGGAGTGGCAGAAGCCGAGGAGGATCTGTCCTGGCACGCTTAGCATCTGATGCGGGCGGGGAGTGTGGGTGTGAGTGGGGTGAACGTTGAGGAAATGGAAGCAAATAATCAAACTATACTGCTTCTATTTTTAACCGCTCATTCCTATGATTTCTTACCAGCTAAGTAAATTTAACAGTCGAATAGAATTTTTAAAATAACCTTTACAGGGAGACCTGTAGAATTATAGTATCTTATGTGGTAGAGCTGCTTCGTAAGTAGGCAGATGTTAGAGACTCAAAAAAATCATTAAATGTGAAAATAGAGAGGAACAAAGCCAAGGTTTGAAAAACACTTTTATAATTGGCTTTCCCACCGTTAGTTTATGCGTATAAATGCCTTTTAGGGTCGGGGCGCTGGTGGTATACCAGCAGTCCATGAGGCTCTGTTTCTCTATCAAGGCTGATCACAAACTGAACAGCTGCACTAGCCACGAAGTTCCTTCAGTGGTATCACAATCGAGATGCAGTTATGATCGTACTTGTTTTATTAGATGGCTGAAACCATGGAACTTAAGTTGATACGATGCTTGCCCAGTGGGTAGCGTATTGCATGCCCGCCTGTGAGGGCACAGGGTAGCTGGTAATAGGTGCATCCTTGAGGGGGGTGTGTGTGGGACAATCCAGAGTACCAAGGAGGAGGAGTTGGGGGACACTGGCAAGTGGCTCCCTGGGACAAGATGGATTTAAACGCAGAGTGAGTTCTAAGGGGCAAGTGGGTGGAATTCATGGGGCTGAGAGACCAAGTGGAGGGCACATGAGGTGCTCAGGCTCTTTCTTGCCTCCTGCCGCCAGCCTTACAGCTGCCCCTGCAGCCTTGCTTTCCTCCCAGCTTGCATCACCCCCGCGTGATACTGCTGACACAACAAGCACTTGTGAGTGCGCGTGGGGCACGCACGTCTCACGTCTGTGATTACAGACGCTTGGGCTGAGAAGCCAGAGCACGCGGTGTGCGCGTCTGCAAGTGCAGAACCTGGGCCAAGGGGCAGGGGATGAGGGGGAGGCTCGAGGGGCCGGGGGCTCAGTTGCTGCCGCCTGCCTCTGCCTGCTGGGCTGCCTCTGAGTCCGGCCTCCTTGTCCGCGTTAAAGGCTCCGTCGAGATCCCGAAGTCTCCCACATTCCCTTTTCATCTGCCCGAATCAGCAGTGAACCTGCCAGGCCTGGGAGGTTGCTCAATAGCAAGTGACCACTGGGGGCCAGGCAGGCACAAAGCAGAGGACCTCAGGGGACCATTGAGGCCTGGCTGCCTCTTCCTGGCCACAGGTATTTCTTACGATGCCCAGAGGGTGAGGCCCACCCAAAGGACCAGGTCTGAATGGCCATTAGCCATGCCCCTGATTCTTTCCTAACTTACTGTGTGATGTTTTGTTTGCCAGACTCAGCACTGTGGAGAGAATGTGGTTAAAGCTTGACCAGACGCTTCCTGTCTCATTTTCTTTTGTCTCATTTCTTGTCTCATTTTCTTTTAGGTTTTGTGAACGATTCTGTCACCAAGTCTATCGTTGCTTTGCGCCTGACGCTGGTGGTGAAGGCCAGCAGCTGCCTCCCCAGGGAGAGCCGCGCCAGTGACTCGGAGTGTTCTGGAAAAGGGAAATGCACCACAAAGCCATCAGAGGTGAGGACGCCTGGTAGCCTTGAAATGTGTATTTCCATAAACGTGCTTCCGTAACTCTTTGTATGGACATCCCTTGTGTGTGTATGTTCAGATATGTGCCAAGCAGGGGTGAAAGGGTGAGGACTGGTGCACTTGCTGAAAGAGTCCCTTGGGGTCCTAGTTTTAATTCTGTATTAGTATCTAACATGTAGACATGTAAATCTCCATGTAATTTTTAAAGTCATTATAATAAACCTGTTGGTGCTAGATCTTTCTTTGATAGGAAGTAGGGATTTTGTGAAGAGAAGTAATTTTTCTAGCTGGTAACTCAATGAAGCGATACACAAAGGTAAGAAAGAAAAGGCAAGCCCAGAGTCTCTTTCTCCCTGGTTATTCCCCCTCAGGCTTTGCATTTCCCTAGCACTGGTAACAGAGTTCCAGAAGTAAAAGAAACAGAAGAGAACTAATGGGAACAGAGGCGGGGAAGGAGAAGGCTGGCTCGTTACTTTTGACCGCGGTGGGCCAGTGTCATTCAGGTGGGCAAGCTGAGCCCTGCCCCCTTTGCCTGGGTAGCTCAGGCCCCAAGGCACAGAGCAAGGGCAGGGTGAGGTGACTCCTCCTTGTTTTCTGGTGACTGACGGGGACCAGGGGTCAGACCAGCAAAGGACTTTAGTGCGATTGAGGCCCATCTCTACCTGGAGAGGGCTCCCTAAGAGCAATGTTGGCAGGAGATTCCAGGGCCACTTGTGTGGACCAAGACAGGCCGTTCTCCCCTGGCCAGTGCTGCTCCTCTGGGGCCGTCCTTTCCCTTCACTGGGTCCTCTCCTCCCATTTCCTCTCCCCAGTGCTGGACATCCTCCATCAGAGTCCATGTTCAGTGACATGAACTGAACCCCGAATTCCAAAAGATCGTGATTTCTTTGAGACGGATGATAAGGTTGCCCAGGTAACCCTTCCAGTCTCACTTCCTTGTGGGCATGTCAACAGGTGCAGGGACAGAGGTGGCAACTGGGACCGGTAGAAGGCACTGGACGAACAGACAGGAGGGGTGTTGGAGGAACTTGGAGTTCCTGCTTATGGCACCTTGGAAAACCCTTGATTTTGATGGCCCTGGTGATGTTGCAGGGCCTAACTGCGCCGTCTTCCTGTCAGAGCTCCCCTGAAGGGGCAGGATGTAGTTAGGGACTTCAGAAGGGAACGAAAAATAACAATTGCTGTTAAATCGTTGAAAAGGAACACAAACGTAAATCGAAACCAAACTAAGTCCCCCGGGGTAAGTGGAGACTGATGTGAGGCTTGGGATTTCTTTTTTTTTTTTTTAAGATTTATTTATTTGTACATACAAGCTGGGGTACAGGCCAGAGGCGTGGGGCGGTGAGAGGGTTCACCAGAGACAGAGCGGGGAGCAGAACAGGCAGATCAGAAACACACTGCTGAGGGGAGCAGCGGGCGAGGCAGGAGAGGTCTGCCGCACCATGTGGGAATCTCCCCGGCCTGGTGTCAAACTTGCGTTGTCGCTGCCGACAGCTCCACAGCGCAGCGCTTAACCGCTGCGCTACCAGGGAGGCCTCTTTTTTTTTTTTAAGGCTTATTTATTTATGCATATGGCTGGGGTGTAGGCCAGAGGTGTGGGGGGGTGAGAGGATTCA
>PVIJ01008270.1:0-75583 GCA_004024925.1 Scalopus aquaticus
TTTCTCCTATTTGGTTTCCTTATAGTCCTGTTATAAGTGAAACCATTCGATATTTTTCTCTTTCTTTCTGGCTTATTTCACTGAGTACGATCCCCTCTAATTCCATCCATGTCACTGCAAATTGCATGTGTTTATCTTCTTTGAATGCTGAATAGTATTCCATTGTGTATATGTACGACATCTTCTTGATCCAATCATCTATTTTTGGACATCTGGGTTGCTTCCATACCTTTGCTATTGTGAACAGTGCTGCAATGAACATATGGGTGCATGTATCCTTTCGGATTAGTGTTTTTGTATCCTTTGGGTAAATTCCCAAAAGTGGGATTGCTGGGTCGTATGGAAGCTCCATGTTTAGCAGTTTGAGGAATCGCCATACAGCTTTCCATAGTGGTTGGTGTGAACTGATCCAATACACATAAGCTTCTTAATAATATCTCAAGTGATCAATGCTGTTACCTAAAACCAAGAGGCTTCAGGATTTAAATATTTAAAGATAACTATGAACTACCAAAAATAGTCATAACAAGCACTTATTAGTGCCTGCCATGTGCCAAACATCGTGCCATGGCTGTTGCATTATCTCCCTGGCTCATCTCAATAACTGCATAGGAGGGGTACTTTTATTATTCCACTTTATAGATGAACAAAGTGGGCTCTATAAGCAGAAGTGGGCTCTATAAGTGTCAGCCTGGCTGACATGGGTAGTGAGTCGCAAAGTCAAGCAATATACATATAGACCTGACTTCAAATCCCACACTCCACACTAACGTGCCACACACATGCAAAGGGAACATAAGTAAGTTCCCAAGAGACATTACTCTCAGAACAACTGTGACAGAATGTTAAAACAAATTAAAAAATGTGTGAAGAAAATGAAGCTCTGGTTCCTTCCCCTTCCATTTTTTTCATCAAAACTCAATCCCATTATGTTTATTACTCCCTTTGTTCCAGTTCCTTCTTAAAAAGAAGTTTTGACTGACAGTTTCTTGGAAGTCACTATAATTTAATCTTCTTACAGTCTTTTTAATCATTTTACTTTGTTTTCTCTTTCAATTGTTTCTATACAAAGGGAGAAAAATAACACTTTTCTTTTGCTTTTCTTGCAAAAGCAAAAAAACTTTGGAAACCTTTTTGGAAAAGCTTGGAAGACTTTGTATATTTTTCTTACAAATTCCACCACTTCCAGGAAGAGAGTCATATATTCAAGAGGATAAAAAGCCTGAAAACTTGGCTCCAATCATTTGTTTTCCAAACAATGGAGAAGGCACTAAAGGTGGCAGAATATTCTTATTCATTTGTGTGTTTAACACATTTATTAAGCACAATGGGTTGGCTCTTTGATAGGCCCATCTGAACAGTCAGGCTACTGGAAAAGAGAGATATAATTTAGATATTCATATCAGTAAATGTACACTGACACCGATGGAGGAGAACAACAATTCTAATAAAAACTTGTAACAGGAGAGTTGATCTCATCAGAAGGCCTGGGATGTTTTTCTCAGTAAGAAGTGTGAGTATGTTAACTAGAAGAGGGGAAGAATGTATTAGGCAGAGAGAACATGCAGGCACCTGTAGGAAGAAGGATTTCTAAAAAGATCAGTGTGGCTAGTGCAGAAAATGAGAAGAAGTGTGTTATGTCTAAAGGAGACAGGGAGTCAGTCATGCTAGTTATGTATATCAGGATGTAGTTTGAGATTTTAATTCCAGAACAAAGAACACAATGAAGAATAGTAATCAAAGGGATGGTTTGTTCAGATTTGTTTTTTTAAATCATCTCTTCATGTAGTGATTTATAAACTGTATCACATAGAAAGACCTTGTTCATCATCTTGAATTTTAGCATAACTAAGCAAGTCTCGGTTTTTTTCCAGTTGGCACAGAAGATGTTGGCTTAGGTGGAGTGATCTTAAGAGCCTTAGTTCTCAAAATCCTTTTTAATGAGTTGAGCAATGAAGGAATTGCTCCAAATACTACAGCACTAAGAAAGAATGGATAGCAACCTAAGCTCCTCAGATCTGAGAAGATTTTAGCATGGATGCATTTCTCACTTTCTTGCATGATGATCATGATCAGCAATAGCAGCATCTCTACATTGAAATACATATCTAGAGTTTTTGAACCACTGTCACAAACATTAATAAAAATTATTATAATCAACACTTATGAGTGCTTAATAAAGTGCCTCAAACTGCCCTAATTTAAAACTTACAATTGAACTGCCCAAAGACAGGTGAGTGGATTAGGAAGATGTGGTATATGTACACAATGGATACTATTCAGATATAAAAAAAAAGATAAATTCTTGTCATTTTTGACAACAGGGATGGAACTGGAGGGAATTATGCTAAGTGAAAGTCAGAAAGAGAAAGACCAATACTGATGGCATCACATTTAGAATATAGAGAAAACAAAGGGTCCAGTAAAACCAAACCAGTAACATACTCTAGAAATATGGCTGTAAAACTGAGACTACCAGGGGCTAAAGGGAAAGCAAAATAGATGGGGGCACAAGGACTAAGGTAGTGGACTTCTGATAAACTGGTGGTGGGTGTTGTGTGGTAACGTGTATCTGAAGGGTGTGATCCTATCCTTCTAGATTATATACAGTGTTGTAAACCAATGCTACCTTAATAAAAATATGGATTTTTTTTTTAAATCTGTATGTTGTAGGTAGGAAACAATTCAACAATTCAACTCAGATGGTCATGTGGCTTTCCTGTCCACATCCCTTGATTTTAGAATATTCCCGTTCTGTTATGCAAAAGGCCACCATATTTAAGATTTTGCCACAGATATACAAGCCTCTCTTTATATGGAGAAACAAGTTCTCTATCATAGTAATTAGAATCAAGGGGAAAATATTTGACCCTGTTGACAAAAAAAGATTTTTTTAAAAAAAACCTCCTTATGAATTTTAATTACTTTTGCCCGGGTGACCAGGATTGGTTTATTTTTTAAATATGTTGAGATTGAAATACAAATTATTATTGCATATTTCCTTTTTAGAACTTTCATAAAGACCCTGTTGCATGCTGGTGATATTATCATAACCAGCCCATATCCATTATTTGCTGATCATGATTATATTGCTCACTTTAAATGTTAGTTTACTGTGAATTATAAATGACTAAATACATAAGGAGGAAGTTCATGAAACACCCTAAATAATTATAAATTATGCTGTTATTGTAGCAACATATGGTTGGCTTAAAGAAATCTAATTTTCAATGTCCATATCTAAGTATATTTATCATCTGTTTATTCTGTAATAGCTAGAATATAAAACCATTTCATTTTCACCTAAAACACATGATACTTCCTGTATAAGGATAAAACTAAAAACCCACTAGTGTAACTAAGACATACACACTGAATTTTCTTCCTTTAATAGTTATATTTTAGTTAGTAGTTAATATTTTAAAAGTTATTAAAGTTCATTAATCTCTCTAAAAAGGATTTGATCTGAAGAAATACCATGGATATCAAGATGGTGGATCAAGAGTAAGAGGCCATGAAGTTCGGTCTTTTTTTCATGTGAAACTCTTTAGTCATTCAAAGTCAAATTGACGTTTTGATTTAATTAGAATTCATCTGAGAAACTACGGAGATAATTCTGTAGTCAAGCCCCTTCTTGCAATCTAAGAAAAACCCTGGATGTCTCTTATCCTACCCAGTAATTATTGGTTGCTAAGTTGGGTTGTATGCGTGTAAAAATAAAAAAAGAAGAATGAATTTGAGTGTGGTTAAATATAGAAGCCAAGATCTAGATTCTATTGTATTAGAATTTCACATGACTCAACCAATTCCCATAGGTTGACAACCAGTCTAATTTTAAATCTAGAGAATTTATAGCAGTAAAAAGCTTTCCTAATTAGGTAGGGAATTTGCCTGTTATTCCCCACTTTATCATAAGAAAGTCATTTTGCATTTTGAGCTCTACATTCAGATTGAGACTCAGAGAGTTTCCAATTTTGTTCCAAGACTCATTTGACTTCCAAGAAATGTGCCTAATTGTTTTTGATACAATGCAGTCACTAAACCATGGTGAGAAATGAGGGAATTTTCGGTATGCAGAGCTTTAGCCACAATGACAAGGCTTAACTGTCATTTACCTGATCAAATCTCAATGGCATGATAAATGATAGAACCTCATTTAATTATCTTTTGTTCTTTCATGGCAGTAGAAATTATTATAAATTATGCAGATAAGATATTCATCATGGGAAATATGCCAAAAATATCTGTCTGTGATATTAAATAATATTAACTCAAGATTTTTGTGAAAATTAAAATTATAAATCAAGAGGATAAAGTTTGCTCTAATGCTTAGTGCAAATGAACTTCCTTCTTTTTTTGACAATCTCTAGTCTTACCTAATCTTCAATCATTGTTCAATTTTGCAGTGTGTAAAGAGATACTTAGAGTTTCCCAAGTTTATACCAATTGATTAGGTAATCATTCAGTGTCTACTAGGTGCAAAATTTTGCATCAGCTCTGATTCACCAGGAAATATTTATCTCATTGAAATTCAATGTTGTCCTGAGAGTCCACATCTTAAAGTAAGAAGAATGGTAAAGCTATTCCTTATCCCAACAAAATTTCTTCTAAATTCTTGAAACGTAAGCTTTCTAAATTCAGAAGCTTGTTAAATGTTAACCTCATTAAAACCTGAAGTTCCACTTATGTTAGTGAATGAGATGTTTAACTCCAAGTTCAATGAGTTTTCCTTTATAAAAGATAGCCTCTTTTAAAGTTGTACAGTGGACTGAATAATAAAGGCAAAAACTATGACAGAGCTAGTCATGAGACAAAAAAGCTTAGAGAAGGGTTAACTTAGTTATATATTGGACATTGTGAGAGGTCTAGGGGTCTAGATGAAGGGGAGTCAGAAAAAGCAATAGCAGCACTGAAAGTCTAAGTAACTGGGATACTTTTTCAAGTAACTGGGATATCAAGGGGGAAAAAAAGGATAGTTAGTACTATTGTCACATGGGATGCTTACTGTCTAAGAAATTGTACTAAATAGGTGCATCGTATCATCAAGTCCTCAAAATAACAGCTATTCTGTACTACTTAGTTTTCATTGACTGAATGAATAAATGATGTAAGTAGGACATGATCTGTGGTGCGTTGGCTAGTACGTAGTGAATTCAGGACCAGCAAACTACAAGACAGAAAGTGCTGAAATCTCTAAGGCCAGGGAGCATAGTTTCATAGAGCCCAAAGGTGAAAGGAGAGTCAGTATTGACTTATGTCTTAAAGAGAGCGGGGTTTTGATGTGTGGCTATTGAGGCTAGGGTAAGCAAATCAGTGGGTAGAGAATAAGCCAAGGCAGAGGTGTAGAGAACTTTAGAGTGAGTGTATTCCTCTCTAGAAGAACGAAATATCAGATTGGCAGAGATAGCCAAAAAAAGGGTTTGACATGTCAGCCTCCCACTCCGCAGCCTTCAAGCTTGTGGGAGAATTTATGCAACTGACACTAGAGTTAAGAGATTCTTAATTGTACCTTTTTATTTTTTAGCTCATTTCTTGCATTGCCTAGCCTACTTCTACTCTGCCTCCATTATGAAGTGCTCCCACAACTCAAATTTAATTACCACTAGGTTTCTTTAGACTCTTGACAACACAGTTACAGCAAAACTTAGTGGAGTGTGGGAAGAAGTGAGAGTCAAGAGATGTGGGCTCTTAAATCACCTTGGGACCTTGGGTAGGACTATGCCTCTTTATAGCTCAGTTTATAGATCTAGTTGCAACGTTAACTTTCTAGAAGTCTATGGTTTGATAGATCTGCAGATTTCCGGGGGGGGGGAGCACAATGGACAGTGGTGGAGGACTATGGGTGATTGAGTGGTGGGAGCGCAACGTGACTACATCAGAGAGGGTAAAACCTATATTGTCCAAACACTAGCAGGGATATAAAATGATGATATTTCAATAAAAATTTAAATTAAATTGGTTTGATCTAGAAAATTGGTTACCATTCACTGAGTCCATTTATGTTTTCATTCATACAGTATTTATTGGTTGTCTTATTTATGGGGGGTGCATTAGCTACTTAGGGGCCGTATGACAAATTACCACAAGCTGCATGGCTTAAAACAATAGACATTTATTTTTGTATGTGGAGGCCAGAAGTCCTAAATCAAGGTGCTTCTGTGACCATACTCCAGCAAGTCCTCTAAGGGAGAATCTCCTTGCCTTTTCCAGTTTCTGATGGCCCTAGGCATTCCTTGTCTTGTGTTTGCAGAACTCTAATCTCTAAGCAGTCTCATTTGGCTTCTTCTCTGTGTGTCTCTCTGTATCTTTCTTTGGTTCAAAACTCACTTCCATTATTTTCTCAGTGTGTGACTTTGAACAAAATGCTAAATAAATGTAATCATCTAGGGTTGTCCAGAGGATTAAGTAAGAAAGAGAGAGAGAGAGAATGAGAGAAACTGTGTGAAACTTGGTGCCAGGTCAGGACTCAGAGGACTTCTCTGACTGGCATAGGGTCAGTGTTCAAGAAATAGTCTTTATAACTATTACCCTTTATTAAGCATTTCCAATGATTGGATTGTCCACCTATACAAAAAAAAAAAAAAATAGTGTCCAAATCAGACTACCACAAAGGACAGAGGGAAATTAAAAACCAAGAACTTACTATAAGGGGGGAATCCTATACTTCTCAAGTAAAAACAATGACATAAACCAATGTTATCTCTATAAATATACATATATGTGTGTGTATGTATATGTATGTGTGTATGTATGTATATATACCATAGAAAAACCTGGGCTCAAGTACCCAGCCTGATTCCTGTGTCGATTGCATCATCCAGATAGTCAGTAGCCAACTTAACAGCATCCAAACAAAGACTGAAGTTAAGATTCATTCTGTACATATTACTTTGTAATAGGCATTTGTAGTTAGTAGATTCTTGGTGTAAAAAGTCTATTATGCTTACCATAATCATTTTTATCCCTTGACATCTTGACAATAGGAACAAGAATACAATTTGTAGAGATTTTTGCCCTCTGCTCCCATAGCTTATATGCCTCAAAGAATGCATTCCCTCCCAACCCCCACAGCAATGGCCTGAGACCTTCTTCTCACTATGCCGTAACGGAAGCTGTCTCCTTTAAGACACAGGACCTGTTCTCTACTTGCTTCTCCAGCCTCATCATCACCCATACATTCTGTAGCTACGCAGAAGCAAAAAGGAACATTTATTATTCACCCTGTACTTTTTAGATATTCATCACAACTCCATAACTCATAAGGTTTATTAAATAGGAATTTTTCTAGACATTTTTAGTTCTATCAAAGAATCCCAAGGAGTCTGACCATATGGTCTCATTAGGATATTATAGGACAAGTTATGAACTCGCAGCGTGCAGGGCATATGTGACAGAAAATATGTCTGTTTTGGAAAATTGTGTTTTTATAATATGGCATACAGAGGAGAGAGCATAGGGAGGGATTGCTGCTAGTGGGCTGGGGGAAGTCATTGCTCTAGAGTTTGTGGTTTCTCTCCCCTACTGTTTCAGGTGTAGTCTGTGTCCCTCTCCATGTTGTGTCTCTTTGGCCCTTGCTATTTGAGTAAACACCATAATTTATATTACCCTCCGGAGGCCACAGAACAAGACCTCGTACTCTTCCATCACCTTCATTTGACTTACACCTCCATAATAATGGCAATAGCTATGTCTGTCTTGTTATCTGGGTTGCAGTAAATGTTCGATAAACGTTTGTGACAAGGAGAGAAGGAAGGGAGGAAGATGAGAAAGAAGGAGAGATGGAGGGAGGGAGGAAGGAAAGGACCATAATCTATTAAATCTATGCCTAACTTGCATTCCTCATGCACTTCCTCTGCCTTTTTGATACTATCTTTACTTTACATTCCAGTGTTTATTGAAGGTTTAGTACCATCTCAGCTATAGCTTGCCATATCAAACTCTGTTAGGGCATCTCTATTCAATCTTATAACTTTGACTTCTATTAATTGCCCTTTTCTATTTCCCAGTTTGAACTCCAAAGAGAGAGAGAATCACATTGGCTAATTTTATCTTTTCTGTTTTTTAACCCTGTCATTTCATAAGTCATCAGTCATTAATGACTTGACTAACCTTGTGTCAGATGCACTCCCTTAGGCCAATTAGTTGTGGTTAGATTTATTAGGCAATTTACAGGATATTTTCTTTAGAACATTTTTCAGAGAAAAGTGTGAAACTTCCAAGATGAGCCCTTTCAATGGCATACCAATTTTTTAATAACTAGCTCATTACCCTATAGGCCAATACATTAAAAAAGACAGATGCATCTGAGACCAGAAATCATCTTATTAGAATGATAGTGAAGCCAATAAAATGCATCATTGATAGAGCCTAGGAAACTAAGCCTGACTCATTCCAAGAAAACTGTCCCAATGAGAGTGCCTATAAAACCCACCTCAGTTCTCTATCTCCATTCTGCCTCATCTCCTTATCAGTGAATTATTTTTGCAATATGAAAGCAGCTGTGTAGGAAATATTTCCAAAAGTAACTGCTCACATCCATTTGAAGTGATCTTTATTTGCGTCATTATTTTACAGAGTGCAATTTACACCATTTTCTCTGTTGCTCTAGCCATAGGCACGAGTGAAGGGAAGCAGGCATAAAATACATCATCAGTTTAGAAAACATCACTGTCCTTGGATGGATAATAAAAAAGTCTAATGTGTTGGGTCGAAATCGAGAGGGAAAAGGATTTTTTCCAAATGTTTGATGTTGCAATATATATATTTCAGTGGAGAACTTGTGATAATTAAGGGTTCAACAAAGTAGAAATGATGCAATGACTATGCTCCTTTTGTAATGGTGCCATAGTCCGCTCAGCACACCACAGCATCTAACTCTCCAAGCCTCCCTTAAGCTTACAAATGGTATCTCATTTATTTTAAATCAATCAAGTATCCCTAGAGGATTTCACCAGAAACCCAAATATAATTACATAAACACACAGGCTTATTAACTACGCCTGTGTTATGCCAGCAGAAAATATATCTTAAGTGCAATGCAGAAGGAACAAATGTTTATAAAATGTATTTTAATGTCTCATGAATAACAATATTAAAATTGGAGTTAGACACATATACCTTAGAAAATAATTAAATAAATAGGTGAGCAGAAAAGATACAATTAGATCCTACTGTGGTTGAAATTACCCAGAGTAGCCTCTCATTTAAATGAAGTTTACTGTTTCAGAGTCCTCATTTTAGTGACATATTTATTTAAATCTTAGAAAATGATTCCCTTTGTCAGCAGTAGGCAATGCAAGGACCTGAGGATATAGCTGATCTTTTATTTATTCATTCATTAGTTTCTATAACATCTCTTTTCCAAAGAGCTGCAGGCACTATAGAGAATGTCTAACTGCTGTTAAATAAGGTTTCATGGAAGGAAGAATTGGAATTGTATCTAAGGAGAAGTGGCAGATGATGAGACAAAACAAGAAAGAAAAGTACAAGGAAACAGAATAGCTTATATTGTTAAGAAGATACAATCAGTCTTTAATATCCAGCGTAAAAGTCCAGTGCTGGTTCTCTGTAGTTAGTCCAGATAGCCATATGATGACAGAAGTTCTACTTTCTGAAAAAAATACTTTACAGTTTCTGTCTTAGAATTAAACATGTTGGACAAATTTCTAGGAATTTCATTTTGAGTAGATATGTTTAATTCACATGCTATATGCTGATGAGAGTGGATGTTCAAATCCAGTGATGTATATGCTAACGCATTTTAATATGACTTTATCAAGTAAATAAGACCCCCTCCCACTTCTCCTGGGTCTGATGTGACCAACTTTTTTTCATTGCCCTTACCATTTGGAAAGTAGTGAAAGTCAGACTTGGTGGAAAGCAGTGGCATTTATATTTATTAGATTGTGATAGTATGTAGTGAAGTGGAAACTATAATAGCGTGTTCTCTGCTCTTCACTAGCCGAGAGGAGATGGAAGGAACCTGGAGGTTGAGTTCTTCAGACGTAGCTATTACTGGACTCCTTCTGTGATGCTTAACCTCTACAAAATTCATTGACCAGGTTCATGGTAATTTCAACATGAACAGTAAGGATAAAGTAAAAGACTGGATTGTGATGAAATCATGGGAAATTGTGACCTTAAAACTTCTATTTTGTGAGAAAAACAGAGATTGAATATTTTACACCTCTGTTAATATTATTTATTAAAGCACTGATAATCATGCTTTAAAAATTAAATACATTCCAATAAATTACAAGTAAACAATTAAATATAATATTGCTGGAGAGAAATCAGAAGACATGGGTCCTGGATTTTTTACTTATACACTGAGCCCAGTGGTGGAAAACAAACAAGTAAGAGGATATACTCACTTCCAGACAAATGCATCTTGTAGAAGCTCATGGGGGAATCAGGGCGAGATGAGTACTTTTCTCCTGGACTAGGATTTTGGGTAAATTTATTGTATTTTAGCATGATTCCTGATTTGTTGGACAGTTAAGTTTGCTTAGAGCAAAGACTGTCCCCAGCTCACACTGTCTGAAATCCCATGAGTGGTACACAAATGCCATACTAGAAAAATATTATTTTCCCTTTTTTGTATCTTCAAATTAGTTCTTTTATCAGAGCATTCTTGAGAAAATAGTGAAATGAAAATCTTTGCTATCCAGAAGCATCTTAAAAAATGGTTGAAAAAATTATGTGACCGTGCCTCCCTGGTGGTGCAGCGGTTAAGCGCTGCACTGTGTAGCTATCGACAGCGGCGACACAAGTTCGATGCCCGCTGGGGAGATTCCCACGTGGCGCGGCAGACCTCTCCTGCTTTGCCTGCTGCTCCCCTCAGCAGTGTATTTCCGTTGATTCTGCCTGTTCTGCTCCCCACTCTGTCTCTGGTGAACCCTCTCGCCGCCCCACGCCTCTGGCCTGTACCCCAGCTTGTATGCATAAATAAATATTTTTTTTTAAAAATTATGTGACCAATTTTTATTCCCTTACTTTTAGAAAATAATTTATGTTTAGTGACTCTGGAGAAAACTCTTGCTTTACTTAAAGATCAATAAATGAATTCCAAATCAAGAGAATTAATTTGTAATTATTTATTGTCATTTGATAAACACCTTTCTATGTCATTATCTGCAAACTTATTGACCCAATAAAATTTTTAAGAATATTGATGGCAAATGGAGCACAGGTAACTGAAATGAAAGAAAACTTTAATTGTTGCCTGTTCTTTAAAATAAAGAACAGAAACTTATAACCCAAAGAGTCCATTAAAAATCTGGATTAAGTTGAAGATAACAGTCAGATGACCTAAATTTAGGCTTTCTGTCCCAGGTGTTTGCATCTTGAGTAACTGGAATAAAAGCAGAAAGGGTAGCTGATGGGACTTTTCTCAGCAAAGGCCCTGGGGCAGACTGTTCCTGCCTTAGTAACAATGTGTCCTGAATCCTGAATCTCTGGAATGGCTTTAGAGCCTTATTCTGCCCCACCTTCTCTCTCTGAAAATTTCTATAGGTCCCATGAGTCCTTCAAGGCTCCCCAGTACATTTCCTTTTGCCTAAGATACCAGAGTTGCTTTTTGTTCCTTAAAACCAAGACATAAGGACAAAAATTTCTAAAAGCATCATCTGACTCTGTTGATTTCTAAATAATGAGATATCTATAAATGGGGATATTTCTATTTTGTGGGCTACCCTGGGGGGCCACATGCTTCCTGGAGGCATTTTTTACCAGGAGTTGTGTGAACCAGAAGAAAAGAGGAACCTAATTATTTACTGACAAGTGTTACCTCGGAGGACAGGGCAGGGGATAAGAAACCCTTTGGGTGTCCTTCACCTAAGCAGCCATCCTCCTCCCAGGTTTTACCTCTTTCTATCCAAACTGGTCCCAGGAAACTGAAGCAAATGATCAGTGATTAAAATTTTAAAGCTTACTTCTCAAAGGCATTTACTCAGATATGTCCAATTCCAGGTTATGATGGATAGATTAAAAACTAAAGAACGGGGTTTTCTGATTTTGCCCATTACCTTTTTAAAAAGAAAGACAGAAGTGACAAATGGTAGGACTTAAATAAAAGTGTGATGGCTCTGTATTTCTTGACAGTTAAAATGGTGTCACTTTACACTTTTGTAATGTGTGGGATCAAAAACATGATGTCAAATTATATAAGAAATATTTAACTCTTGTAAAATGTTTGGTGTGCCTCTGGAGGATTTAGACATTTTACACACTTGATATAAAAAAGGAATCCTAAGAGTATTTTCAGATCTTGCAGTGATACAAGTGTTTCAACAGGTAATGGATTCTATTTTTAATTTTGACAGCTCTTATTTTTCCCTGTGGTTTCCTTTTTAATTTGTTGGTGAATACTTTTTTTATTACCTAGAATTCCTCCTGGACTTTTCCTACCTTTTGAGCAGAGTCAAATTTAAAGGTGAACACTATATTCGTATTCCTAGGTTGTTCTTCATTGCCTCTTACCTACAATTGATCTCAGTAGAGGCTTAATTAGCCATTTACAAGCCAACATGCTAAGATTTCTAATTAATGGTGGCTTGCCTATCAAGTTAATGTCCTTGCAAATTATCCCCTTCTAGAGATTATTGCAATTTGCAGATACAAATCCATTATTTATTATATAGGGGGCTTAGCAGACACTAATTTTAAACATAATGCAGGGTATCTCGTACCATAAGTGAGGAAACTTCCTAAATTAGTATGTAAGATGAAAAATGTGTAGGCAGTCAAAATTACTTCTCAACAAGTCTTTAAATGGCACTGCATTAGAGGTCAACACACTCGTGTCCTTGAGTGCCTCACACCCACACATGCTCCCTTCCTTCTTGAGCACTGAATGAATCACTGGTATTTGGGGAACATGTTGAATGAAAAATGGTTAGTTTTAAACACTAGAATCACATTAAGCATGGCCAGGGGACCTGATGTGAGATAAGCATAGAAAGAGAAGATTTCCTTTTATTTCAAGTTCAAAACAAGGTAGACACTTGGATTGACTATGGCCTGAATTTCCTCCATTATTTAAAATATTGACTATATCCCTTCCCTCCAACTGTCTCCACTTTTCTCTTTTTTACTATATAGTTGAATTTATATAAGTTAAATAGGTGTCAGATCTGACTCCACTATAGTAAAAGCATCAATTGTACTGATAATTTCAAGGTTTAATTTGGTTCTCAGATGGTTCCATATTTTAATATTCATATTATTTATTTCATTAATAAAAACTGTACTCTACTTTCTAACTTCCTGGCAGGTGCCGAGATGTCAAAGATTCCCATAAAATCAAATATTCCACTTGAAATCAGCTGGGATGGAGTCTAGTGGATTCACCAAGATCTCAGATATGAATAGTACTCATTCATGAGAACACCAAGGTTAGTGTGAAAAATTACTATCAAGTCTGGTAAGTTATCTGCAGCTTTTTATCTCAGAGATCTATAAGAGCTATACAATCCTGGCATTTTATAGGTTCTCAGAAAACATTTGTTGAATGACAAAAATGGATAGGTGGGGGGAGAAAAATGGATGAAGTATGGGAAAGAAAAGAGTGAGAAGGAAAGGAAAATAAGCGGGAAGACAGGAGTTAAGAGAATGTAAGATCGTGAGTTTGTGGGTGGGTTCAACCCATGACCTTGGACAAGTTACATTTCCTCTTTGATTCTCAGTTTTATCAACTCAATTTGTAGACAGGAACAAAATGTCTGACACTGATTCAAGGGAAACTTTGCCTGCTGAACATTTGTCCTTGGGTCATATTTAGCTTTCCGACTATTTTTGAAAGCTTACAGATCTGCTCTCTTCATAAAAAGTAAACATGTCAATGTTTACTTCTGGAAACGGAAACAATGACCATTATGTAGTCCTATTGTTATGAATTGTCTTCCCACAAAGCTACAAAATCCTCTGAAGGGTCTTTATAAGTCTCTGCCTTCACAAGCAGAGACTTGTGATTTTTTACCTCTCACAAAACAGTGATGTAGCGAAGTCCAGAGGCCTGTTAAATCATGACTAATAGAGCTGCCATTTTGCTCCTATGTGCTCCACTCGTAGTATATAGCAGCATCCTTGTGTCCCTTAGTACACAGGTCATAAGTGTTTGGGCTCAGATTCAACCTCACTTCTTCTGATTGCACCATACCCAGGCTTTTCTACTTCACTCTTTCACTCATTGTCATAAGTTGGTCAGTGACCTCTACAGTGTCCAGAGGCATGAGAAACAAGTGTTTGCTCATATAAGAGGTTACGCATAGGTATAGATTTTGAAAGAGAGAGACCAATATAATGCAGCTGCTTTCCCTAACAAGTATCCTGGAAGGTGGGGTGGGGGGTGGGTATAGCCTGGGGGCAGTTCAAAACAATAGGAAGCCATTGTTCTAAATATTATTTATTACAAGTAGTAACTCATTTCATACTTACTGTAACTCAGTGGGGCAGGTACTGAGATCCGGGGTCATTAACATGAACTGTGAGTAGGAGATGGTGTTGGCTTTGGAAAAAAAAAAATGATATGACTCCAGTGACTTTGCTTTAAACAGCTACATGCTATGGTGTGATGTATTTCCCACCATGGCAGGTTTTCTTTAAATGACTAGTGAGGAGGTGGAGGAGCACAACATGAAAGCTGTGGGCAGAAAGCTTAGAGAATGAGCCAGATTTACAGATGTGGATATCAGGAACGTGGAAACTGCTCCCTTCCCCTCACTAAGCATTAATTACCTCGTTAGTAAAGTATGGTTGAAAATGCCCAGCCACACCACTTCAATGAGGATTGTCATGCATATGTAAACTTGGTAAAGAAACACAAGTTTGAATTCTTTATTTTAGCAGCATATAATGTATAATATGTAATTTAGATTATACTTATAAGTCTAATAATTTAGTATCATGATTTTGCATAAGTTATTAACCTCTCTATGCCTCAGTTTCCTTATCTGCAATAAGTGTCCACCTCGTAGTGCTGTTGAGAGCATCATACCCTCAGTGACTAGGTAAAGGAAGCACACAGCAGTATGAACTAGCATCATTGTGCTCTGTGAAGGATTTATACATTTAGAAATGGAGCAATATCATTATTTCATATATAAGTGAAATATATAGCAATAATGTAGGTAGTCCCTACTGCCTTTTTATCCAAAAGCACCTGAAAGTTTTCAGGACTGAATTGAGAGAAATAGCATGAGGCAAATAGCAAGAGGAGGAACACAGTATTTGAAGGTCTTGCAAAGGGAAATAGGATCTTTTATCTGCTCTTTGCTTTGTTGCCTGAAAGAAAATAGATTCGAACATATGCTCTACTGGTTGAAGTCTGCTGTTTTAAAAGCCAGTTCTGCGTCTTGTCGACCTCACATTACATTTACAGTGTCCCTCTTGATACAGTGAAGTGATGGCAGCTTCTGGGTCCCTAAATGCACTGAGCTATTAGGAAGTCATTTGTAGTGAAAGAACAATAAACTATTATTAGGAAAGTGGGTGGGGGAGAGGAAAGGAGTTTTGTGTTGTTCCCTCTTTAGTTAGAAACAGCACCAAAAATTTCTTCAATAAATCATCTTTTTCCACTAGCAGCCAGTGTGGTTTGGATAGAGATGACGTATTCACCACTCCACCCTGATACAGGGGCAGGAATTGACCCAGACTGGCCAATCATCATTTTCCACCCTCTGGAGACAGAGATCGCTTTAGAGGTGGACACTTGCGCCAAGTTAGGACACTAAGAATCAACTTTGGGACATTTGTTGCTGGAATTGGAAACAGGTTCTTATCTATGTTGGGATCACTAGTAGTATGACCTAGAAAGATGGAGAGATTAGCAGCTATCACGTCACCACTTTGGGGGCAACCTTATTGACAACAGATCCAAGAAAGAAGGAAGTGGAACCTAGAGACAAAAAATAAAATAGCATCATTTGAGTCCCTGTAATAAATCATATCCAAGCCAGCCTTCTTTCACCTCGTGTCCCCTCCCCTCACCTTCCCTCCCTCTGATCATCTGCCTTTCTTTCTCTTTCAGTTCTGGTTTGGATTTTTGTTATAGTGATATGTGTTCTCAGTTTCACCTTATGTCTTGTTCCAACCTTCCCCAAATTATACAAAGGCAGCATCTCTCTGTAGGTTCTGCATCCCTATTCAAAAAATTCAAGCATACGTCTTCAAAACAATTGAAAGACTAGCTGACAGCTGAAACAGAATCACATTTTCCTGGGAAATCAGTTCTCCAAATTAATAAAAATATCCATGTCTACATTGTGGAACGCAAACTCATTTTCCCAGGTTTATAAACCTCCAGATAGATACCAGACTCTATTAAAAAGCTGATGATTTTTATGAAGCTATGCTGAAAAGGGGAAAAACAGATGCCTCCCTGTGTGATAAGCTCATATGGCCCTTGGGTCGCATTCATCATAGTGGAGGTAACACAAGGAACATTGAGTGTGTCATAGAAGTAAAAGGAACAATATGGGGTCCTTTTCAAGTCAGTTCACTGTTCAAGCAGAAAGAAGAAAACAATAAGCCTAGTCTTCATTGTATCCATCTTGCTATTCAGAGGGAGAATGAAAACCAAATTAGATTTGAAAAACGGTCTATTATCCTACCCTCACTGAGGAGCCACAGCTCTACACGTGGCTCTACACCTAGCTTCCTAGGAGTCAATGTCTTATTGAGAATTGCTGGTGAAATGCCATGGCTGCAGGGTAGTATGCTTCACAGTCACTTAGATAGATGTCCAGTGCTATTACTTATCTTTATTTTTCTCCCTAAAGTAATTATTTATTTATTTATTTGTCTTTTATATCATTGTGTATTCCCCATAAAATTCCCACCACCAATTCACCTGTGCAACATCACCATAGTCCCTTGTGCTCTTCTCGCCCCTGTTTTGGTCCTTTTTCCTCCCTCTTTCTCACCAAATGGCTCTGATTTATGGTTGCCTGCTAATTTTTTATTATTTTTTTTCCTGATACTTCATTTGGTTCCCCTGTATTCTGCCTATAAGTGAAACCACCCGATATTTTTCTTTTTTCCTTCTGGCTTATTTCACTGAGCATGATTCCTTCTAGCGCCATCCATGTTGCTGCGAATGGCATGAGTTTATCTTTTTGATTGCTGAATAGTATTCCATTGTGTATATATATCACATCTTCTTCATCCAGTCATCTATTTTTGGGCATTTGGATTGTTTCCATACCTTACCTATTGTAAATTTTGCTACAATAAGCATAGGGGTGCAGGTATCTTTAAAGATTATCTTTTAAAGCTCTGGGATGATTGGCATGTCATTAAAAATGAATAATGGAAAGGAGAAAGATTTTACTTGGAACATCATTGCACTTGGGATTTTCTCTTTGTCTTGACATTAATTTCATTTGCTCTTTTAATGTAAAGATGTGAGAGAGGAGGGAACCAGGCCAGGGAATAGCAGGTATAAGTTTCCAGATTTAGCAAACAAAATACAGAATGTCCAGTTAGATATGATTTTCACATAAACAATATTTTTTATTTTTTACCTCTCATAACCAAAGAGTTCTTGAAATCCAGTAACCTTAAATGTGTAAAAGTCCAGAAACAGAATGAGGCTGAATTAACGAAGAGTCCACGGACTGGTGTGTCTAGGGGCTGAAGGTGGTAGAGAAGTGATAGGATATGAGGTTGAAAACCAAGGTGATCAAGGGCCTCCCTGGTAGTGCAGTGGTTGAGCGCTGTGCTGGGGAGCTAACAGCATCGCGCGATGCGAGTTCGATGCCCAGCCGGGGAGAATCTCACATGGTGCGGCAGACCTCTCCTGGCTTGCCTGCTGCTCCCCTCAGCAGTGTATTTCTGTTCTGCCTGTTCTGCTCTCCACTCTGTCTCTGGTGAACCCTCTCGCCGCCCCACGCCTCTGTCCTGTACCCCAGCTTGTATGTGTAAATAAATAAATCTTTTTTTTAAAAAAAAAAGAAAACCAAGATGATCGAGGTCAGAGGCTGCAATCTCAGTTTTAATGTCATCAAAAGCCTTGGAAGGGTTTTACCCCATGAATGGCTTCTACTGGCTTGGAGTTTTAAGTAAGACCCAGGGATCACAATGGGGCTAGATCATGGTCAGTGTGAGTCAGGCAGAAGGCTAGTGTTCCAGTCCAGTTGTGAGATAATGTTTCCTCACTCCAGGGAAAGAGCAGTGGAAGAGAAGGCAGGTGACGACACCTATGAGGGGGCTTTGTTACAAGTCTCAAAAACTGACTCAGGTTATCTTTTTTAGAACAAACGCGATCAGGGGGCGAGATGGGGTAAAACTGTAGAGGCTGAAGAAATAAGCTGCAAATACTTAAGAATTAAGGGTACATAAGCAGCAGCAAACATCTGGAGACATGCCATGAAAACAGCATAAGTGCCAGCCCAGGCCTAGGCCCTTCAAAGCTGCATTCTCCACATCCCATATCCCTGTGTGTGTGTCTGCACTCTCCCTGCACCCCTACAGCATTCCCTTAAGATGCTAAGGCACTGGCTGGGTCATCTGAATGGCCAGTTCTAATCATAGATTCATACATCAGCTGCCAGGATTAAGGAGAAAACCTTTTGCCTCCATTAGGTTCTATAATAACAGTCTGGGCAAGAGCAGTTCTGCTTCTGTCTTACAGCCACATTGAGATTAAGGATTCACCCCAAGTAAGAGTCATGTTCAAACTGGGTCATTCGAAAAATGGCCAGTAGACACTCTGTGGATGTTTGTTCTTCAGAACCAGGAAAGGACTGAAATATGATAACTCTTGGAATTGTCTATAATTTGTCAAGAATAAAGATCAGAACAATTAGTTGGATGTTTTTAATAAGGCTGAATTTTAGCACTTACATCCAAAAGTTCCAGTGAGTAGAGAAAGGAGAAGATAAGACTTCTCAGCAGCACGTATAAAAAGGCCAGGGGCTTTAATGATCAGTGGGCATTGTCTGAGTCAGCAGTGCGCTGTGACTGACAAAACAACATAAGTTCCCAGGGAAACAAAACCAAAGGGATTAGAAACCTAGGAGAGAGAACACACTTGAGACTCTGCCTGCTTCATGGTAGATCCGGTATTTTTCCAGAGTTTATTTACGTGGCTGCCATGAATGATCTCAGCGTCCTGACGGTCATTAAGCCTCCGACTCTCTGAGATTCTGAATCTGTTTTGTTGCTATGAGTCTGAAGAATGCAGTTGAAATTAATATTTTAGGCTCTATAGTCCTGGACTAAGCAGAGATTTCAATGAAGTTGAAGGTGATTGTAGACCCAAACTGATACAGTTATTGTCAGGATTAAAGGTGATAACACATGGACATGAACGTTTGATGCCCAGCATGTGGTCAGTATTTGATAAATGTGAGCTATTGCTTTCTCAGAGAATGTTTTGGAGCTTCAGAGAATAGCCAGTCATGTCTCAAATTTGGACACACATAGACCAATGAATATTGACTGAGTTGAAATATCTACCTGGAATTGTTTGTTGAAATAAAACAAAGGAAAGTACCCAAATGATCCCATGTAATTCCTGTCTTATCTCAGTAGAAGGATCCCTTCATATTGATAGGGTACTTCTCAAAATCCCTATGCTTGTGCTTATACCACAATCTGCAGAAGCACCACAGATGTTCAGACTGGATGTAGCCACAATCGACAAGGATTTTGTGCAGCTACATTGCCCGTGGTTCTGGGAGACACGCCAGTTACTTCCTCCCAGATAGTCATGCCTAGGTTTTTCAGCTGGTTACCTAGAAATCTAGATCCAAATAATCACAAATAAAGTTCACAATATTTTATAAGAATGTTAGAAGACAAGGTACAAAAGTGGTAGTTAAAATTTTATACAACAAGGAATACTTTATAGGAGAAATGTGCCCTCTTACATCAAACCAGAATATTGATGGCATAATTTATTCATTTGCTGTAACATGTATAGTTTATATATTCTGCCTAGTACTTTATAAAAAACATGTCAAATAAATGTTTAACTTTATAAGAGTTAGACAAAGCTTGTCTTACTCATCTTACATTTCAATTTTTCATAAAAAAGAAAAATCACAAAACCAACAGGAGAAATCAGTAAGCAAGTTTTTGGAGCATAGGAGCAGTAGGTATTCATGGGAGAGACTGAAAAAAAAAAACTGCATTAAATTCTAGGCCAGGGTTCCATAAAATATATATATTAACTTGAAGAAAAACAAACCATGAGAGAGCATCCTTGACGTGCATATATTTTCTGTGGGCTATCAAAGAAACCATCTTTAAGTTTCTTTTTATCTCCTATATTCAGCTAAGGCTTATACTCCTCTACATGGCACTTTGGTAGAATCAAATGCTGAATTTCCAGCATTAATAAGGAGCAACCAGAAATCATATCTAAAAAATACTAGATCCCTCTTCTACTCTTAAGTTCAGCAGAGATGAATATTGTTTCAGGAACTTATGTTGGTAAAGCACTTTACCAGAGTTCAGTTTATTTATCCTCCAAATACAACTTTCCTCTGTTTTCATCACTGATTTCTTAATGATGATGTTTTTGGCCTAAATACAATGATTTACACAGCTATTAGACTTGCCCTCCAGCAGTTCTTAAAAGTCTTTTTTAATTCAAAACTAGTCATGGTTTTATTCCCCCTTGATGTGTATATTCTCATTGCTTTATTTGAGCAGCTCCACGATCTAGAAAAGTGAGGTCTTGTGTTCAGTGTCAGCTCTGACATTACTTTCCCCTGAGACCTTAGCTAAATCAATGAGATTATGTAGACTTCAACATTGTCATCTTTAAAATAAGTAGGTGGGACCATATGTCCTCTAAATTCTCTTACATGCTAATATTTCAAATCAGTTTGTGTTTTGGTGCAAATCCTAATCTTAAAAGACTTGTTCATGACCTCCCACATAGGGAGCAGAAAGGAAAGATTGAAATCGAAATCTCCTGACATTTTCTTCCAGGCCAGAGGCAACATCCTGGTAGGGAACTGATCATATATAACTCCTCAGACATAAATTTTGGTGAGGAAGGTATTCTGTTTGCCTATTTGTTTGGTTGAATGAATTAAATATTGGAAGGCTTCATAAAACATATGGATTCATGGCTTCTCTTGCAAAATAAGATCTGGCAATATGATTTACATCCTCATGTGTGAATAATGGACAATAATTAGCAAATTGACTGGAGATAATTAGCACATTCCCTCTCAGTCAGTCATGTTCAGTCAAGCTTGTTACAATCCTCACTATTCCCTATTGTCTTATGCAGAGCTTTTTCACCTCCTTGATGTTACTTGCCTTGTGCTTTAAGGCAATGAGTTTGCAAATTCTATACTACACCATAAGTGGATATGTGAATTTGTGTGTATTTATGAATGTGTGGGAGTGGAGAGGAAGAGAATACATTTTCATATAGGATTTGCAATCATATCTAAAATAAGAAAAGAACCAGGTAAAATCACTGATAGGTTTTTATCCTCAACTAATAACTAATTAAAGTTTTGAACTTTCATCACTGAATCAGCAAAACAGAAATGGAAGCACCATTCAGATCTTAGTGATCTTTTAAATTGCTCATCGACATTTACTTAGCTATTTCTCTGTTGTTTTAGTCAATCCAGTAACAACAATATATATTTTCAGATAAAACACACTTTCAAATCAAACCCTTGCTATAAGCGTAGAAAGCTTGATGAAGGGAAATGGTAGATTTCTCATTATTTGGGTTGTTTGCGTTAATGTCTGCCTGTATAAGAAGGATCACACAGATAAACTGGATCATTTTCAGTCTCCCTAAATACTGAACTCAGACTATTTTGCTACCAACTCAAATTGGTTAATTAAAGAAGGAAGTAAGGAAAATGTTTTCATCTCATTTTTGTTTTATAAACACACACACACACACACACACACACACAGCTATTTAGTAGAAGTCATTTTCTTTATAGCTTTATTTAGTATTTCACTCCTGGTTGATTTTGGCTTGATTCAGTACTTTTTTCTTTAGTCTTCTATTCTTTTACTTAATGAAAGATAAAATAGTTAATTAAATGTCTATATTAAAGGTAGAGAATTTGTCTAAGAAAAGAAACCACATTGTTATTTAATTTTCTCCCATTTGGAAATTTTTCTTCATTGTTCAAATTAAAATACAATTACTTATTGTACCTCATTCTTATGTACTTATATATTTTTACCTCTTCTAAGAAAAACTTTTCCCACCTCACTCTCCTAATCTTTTCTGTCCTTGAGTTGACCAAAGGATTTAACATAAAAAGGTTTAAAAATATTATTAAAGACAAACTTTTAAGAAATCTCTTTAAAGCAAAGAACCCAAAACAGGCATGAATTAAGCTGAGTTGTTTTCTATCCAAGGAAAATTTTCCTTTAAGGCAAAAATGCCCCCTATTCATGTGATGATCAGTCACTTGAATTCAGTACAACCTTTCTCAAGATTATGATTTCTACTCCAATGCTGAGAATTTCCACAAATGTTATGCAAGTTCTTAAAATATCCCTGGTCTTTTTCCCTGATGACTGGTTGTTCTGCATCATTTACTGCTTTCAAACAGTATTTTTTTAAGTGATGGCAGTTATTCTGAGGAAAACTGACAGTACATATAAGACTTTTTTTTCATCTATACATCAGAAAGATATAATTTTGAGACTGAGTTTCTTTCTTCTAGCATTGGAGGATGAGTTTCCCACAATATGCAATTATGTGGCTCAAGGCAAATAATTTCATAGACATAGCAGTTACTAACTGACTAAAAAAGGGACATTGGTGACATTTCAAGAAAAGGTGCATGATACATCTATAATTCAGTGTAGCCAATATAAGAATGTAGGAAAGAATTTTAGAAAGTATGAATATTTCTAGTCCACCTTTGTTGAATAATCCTTCCTTTCCTATATAGCAATTCATTGGCTCTTCCCTTCAACATCTTAAAGAAGAATTTATGGAGTAGATCAAGATCCACTGGCAATGGGGGAAAATGTGTTCCCAGGTTTTTTGTTTTTTTTAATATTTATTTATTTATGCATACAAGAGCTGGGGTGTTGGCCAGAGGTGTGTGTGGGGGTGGGAAGAGAATTCACCAGAGAGACACAAAGCAGGGAGCAGAACAGGCAAATTGACTAAAATACACTGCTGAGGGGAGCAGCGAGAGACAGGAGAGGTCTGCTGCACCATGTGGGAAGCTGCCTGGCCTGGATAGAACTCGTGCTGCAGTGGCTGCCAATAGCTTCATAGTGCTGAGATTTTAACCCCTTGTGCCACCAGGGAGGCCCCTTCCAGGTTTTGGGAAAGTATCCATTTCTGTGCATGCTGGCTTTTCAGTTCAAGGAAAACTTCTTTTCAAGGTATTAGCAAAAAACATAATGAACCATATTACAAAAGAAAATCAAGATAATAAATATAAATACAAAGTTTAAGAAAATAAATAAAAATCCATATGATTTTTAGAATATTAAATATCAAGAATTTTATTTGATGTATAAAGGATTTATTTTCAGGCCTTATTTTTACATGTATTGCTTCTAATTATTTAATATAATTAGCTCTTTTTTTTAACTATGGTATTCGAGTTAAAGTATATAATTGACTGTTAGTTTTTAATTAAATTCTGGCTATCCCTATTGATTCTATTTTCAAAACCATCAAATGTTTATGATTTTTCTTGTATGTGGCAGTGATGAGATTATGTGTAGGTAGGCATGACTACAAAATATATTCTCTCAATTTATTTTGTGACTCTAAAGGGCCGCCTTAGCGCAGTAGACAGCGCGTCAGTCTCATAATCTGAAGGTCCTGAGTTCAATTTATTTTGTGACTCTCAAGCTGTTTGATCAAATTGTTTTTCATTTGTTTTTTAATTTCGGTTTCTTGATGTAGATTGGACATATAAAGATATTTAATGCCGCACTGTGGTGATTTCTGAAAGGATCCTTCACCCCTCTCCCCACCCCCATCTACCCACTGGCTTAATTAACAAATCTCTTCCCTCACATATTTACCTTTTTTCTTTTTTGTTTTGTTTTGGTAAGACATTTAAATTTTACTCTCTTAACTAATTTCATGATACAGTGCTATTAATGCAGTCATCATATTTTACATTCCCAGACCTTAATCATGTTATAACTAAAAGTTTATATCTTTTTACAGGATAAAGGACCTTTCTCTATTCCCCTCACCTTCAGTCCCTACTTTTCTAGACTGTTTGTACGAGTGTGACTATTTTTTTTTAAGATTTATTTTTTATTTATACATACAAGCTGGGGTACAGGCCAGAGGCATGGGGCGGCGAGAGGGTTCACCAGAGCCAGAGCGGGGAGCAGAACAGGCACATCAGAAATACACTGCTGAGGGGAGCAGCGGGCAAGGCAGGAGAGGTCTGCCGCACCATGTGGGATTCTCCCCGGCCGGGCGTCGAACTCGCGTCGCCGCTGTGGACAGCTCCACAGCGCAGCGCTCAACTGCTGCGCCACCGGGGAGGCCCGAGTTTGACTATTTTTAATTTTAGATTCCACATGTAAGTAACACCATGTAGTATTTATTGTTCTCTGTCTGGCTTATTTCCTTTAGCAAAATGTCCTCAAGTGCTTTCCATGTTGTCACAAATGGCAGGATTTCCTTCTTTTCTCATGGCTGAAAAATTTTCTATTGAGTATATAGCACATCTTCTTTATCCAATCATCTACAAATATCTATGATCGTAATGGGTACATACTTTATTTAGATTTCATTTTTGGTCCAGAGATAAGTATATGAAAACAATCTTTGGAATTTGGTTGATGAAGACAATCAAGTTATCTAACTGAGAAATACTCTATTTTGTCTGTGTAAACCTGGGGGATAGGCAAGCTTAGCATCTTTAGTACCTGTGAGTTGTCCTTCCTTGCTTCCTTCCTTCCTTCCTTCCTTCCTTCCTTCCTTCCTTCCTTCCTTCCTTCCTTCTTTCCTTCCTTCCTTCCTTCCTCCCTCCCTCCCTACCTCCCTTTTCTTCCTAACTCCCTCCTTTCCTTCCTTCCCCTTTCCTTCCTTTCTCCTTTCTTCCCTCCTTCCCTTCTCTCCCTTTCCCTCCTCTGTCCCCCTCACTTCCTCCCTCCCTCCCCCTTCCTTTTTTTTCTCTTTTCCTCCCTCTTAACCAGTATTTACTGAGTAACTACTTAGGAGCCAGAAAGTGAAAAAATAAAAATTCTTACATCTAAGGAGTTTATAGTCCAATCAAGAGAGACCTAATAAACAAATACTTGTATGATACCAGGGGGAAAGTGTGATTTTTTTTTTTCAAAAAAAAAAAAAAAGAGAGAATCAGTGATAAGGGCTACCAGTCAAATGCATTATAAGCAGTATATGCTCAACAGCTTACCTAACAAACATTAATACCCTATTCCAGGCACTACTAAAAGTCAGGATAAACTGCATTGAACAAAACTAAGCCATTTGCTTTAGGGCATAGTTACTACAAGGATTTGCTGTGAGTGTGCACTGCACAATTCTCAGGGACACTTTTTCATAGACTATGATGTGTGCCCCTAGTGATTGTGCGTGGAGCAGCTCTGCTCTCATTGGAGCATGCATTCTGGTGAGGGAGGAGAAGACAAAGGATAAACAAATGAGAATATGACATGGAAGTGCTTTGGGAAAAAAAAGTAAAGCAAGTTAAGAGGGTAGAAAACAACTTAAGGAGCTGTTTCAGATTTAGTGGTCGCAGCAAGTGTCCCTGATTAGGTAATATTTGGGCGAGAGTCCTAGGATATATCTGGAAGTGGGGCCAAGCGTGCCTGGAAAAGTTACCATGAAAGAGGGTGATCATTCAAGGAATGTCCAGGAGTCCCATGTAGCTCAACTGTAGTGAGTGCAGAGGAGCAAGGTGGAAGGCAAAGGTGAAGGAAGCAATAACGGGAAACTGGATCATGCAACGTCTATGAGACCAATGAAACTACTTTTTATACCCTGAGAAAGACGGAAAGCAATCAGTAGGTTTCAACCAGAGGAGTGATTAGATATAACGTACATTCTATGAGAATCATTCTGGCTTCCGTTCTGAGTTAACAGAAGTTTTAGATTGCAGAAGGACAATGGCAGACACCAAGAGATTATGGCAGTAATTCCCCTGAGATATGATCATGGGTTGGGCCAGGTGATTGCAGGAAAAATGGTAAGTGGCCGAATGCTCATATTTTAAAGGTAAAGTAGTAATTGAAAATAGATTAGAAATGGAACATAAAGGAAGGGGAGGAGTCAAGAATGACACTAGATTTTTTTTTCTCTTGAGCAACTGAGAAATGGAGTCCTATTTGCTGAGATGGGGAGGAACAGTCTGATAGTATATCAGGAGTTCTGAATTAGATGTGTCAAGTTTGAGATGCCCACTAGAAATCCAAGTAGAAATGTCAAGGGAAATGTTGGACATGTAAGAATGGAATTTAGGGGAGATATTACGGCCGGATTTACAATTTGGGAGTTGTTGATATTTGGGTCATATAAAACCTTGAGACAAGATAAAATCATCTAGAGTAATTGTTCCCAACCTGGCTGTACACTGTCATCACCTGGGAACCTTTAAGAAAATACTAAATCTTATCTGAGAGTAACCCTTATCCCAGACTAATTAACTCAAAACCCTGGGGCAATCAGTTTCCCAGTCAATTGTTAAGAGGAATTAGGAGTTGAGAACCATTGACCCAAGGAATCAATGAAGAAATAAAAGGAATGGATAGGCGCTAAGTTCTGGAAGACTCCTAGGTTCATAAATCAGGAGGTTGTAGAGGAGCCACCAAAGCAGACAGTGACTGAAGTAAGTGGGATGGAGAGCAGTGGTCAGTAAACTTTATTTATAAAGGGGTGAAGAGCGAACATTTTGGCTTTGCAGGCCTTCCCATCTCTGTTGTCCATACTGTGCTCTGTTAACACCTGAAAGCAGTCCTACGCGCTACATAAATGAATGAGTTTGACTGTGTTCATTCTTTTACTGTGTACTTTGTTTATAAAAGTTAAAAGTGAAAAGTTGGTGTGCCACATTTGGCCCATGGACTATATAACCTGCCAACCTCTGATGTAGAGCATCGTAAGATTTGTATTGGTGGTCTCCTACTTGGATTATGATGGTGGACTGGTGAGATGGGAATTAATATGGAGTCCATGGAATATCAAAGGTTAAATCTTCAATGACACTCATGAAGATAGCAAAGTCTTTGGAGGAACTGTCTGGGCACCTGTTATGCATCTAAACATTTCAAACTTTTTTTTTTTAAAGATTTATTTTTTATTTATACATACAAGCTGGGGTACAGGCCAGAGGAGTGGGGAGGCGAGAGGGTTCACCAGAGACAGAGCGGGGAGCAGAACAGGCAGATCAGAAATACACCCGCTGAGGGGAGCAGCGGGCGAGGCAGGAGAGGTCTGCCGCACCATGTGGGACTCTCCCCCGCCGGGCGTCGAACTCGCGAACTCGCGTCGCCGCTGCCGACAGCTCCATAGCGCAGCGCTTAACCGCTGCGCCACCAGGGAGGCCCAATTTCAAACTTTTTTTTATTGAACCTGTTGTGCCTGATATAATGTTTGTAGGTTGGGGTTCAATCAAGACTGGTATGGATTTTTATAATTTCACAAAACCTTTTTCAAATACGATATCCACGGGAAGAAATAAGCAATCCAAAAGGATTTCATGAACATATTGGTTAGTGTTTTTTTCTTTAATGTTGACTATGCTGCTGCTTTCCACACGAGGTAGGGGTGCTTTATTCTCCCAATAACTCTTGGGTGTTCCTCCACAAATTAAAAATAGAACTACCACATGAGCTAGTAATCCCATTTTTGGGTATTTACCTAAAGACTATAACAACTCTAATTAGAAAAGAATCATGAATTCTTAATTTAATTGCAGTATATAGAAGATATAGAATAGCCAAGCTATAGAAACAACCCAAGTACCCGAAAATGGTTGAATGGGTTCAAATGTTTGTCAGATTTTTCCAAGATGGTGATAGAGGACATTCCTTGCTTCGCACGTGGGAGGAAAATCTAACAGTTAACCAGAGAGTCCCACAGCTCATGGTGAAATAGAAGCACCACATGGACACCAGAAACGAACACAGACTGCACAGAGGAGACACAAAGAATAGTCACACTTCAGGGGATGTGTGGACAAGGATGCCAGCTCAGTCAGATACCTTGGGAAAGGGGAGAGCAGAAAATGAAAGACAGCCAACCTATGCAGAGAACCTGGGGTGCTCAATTCAGGTCCAGTCCCCAGTAAGGAAAGGAGCATAGAAAGCAATCTAGACAACACTCCCTCTAGGATCGGTACTCCCAAACCTCCGGAGTGGTGCCGACTTCATGAAGTGCACCGACAGTGCACAGACTGCAGGATCTCAGATCTGGAGCCTCAGAGAGGAGGGGTGTCTGCAGTGTGACAAGCACAAGTCAAGCCACTCCTGGGCACATTCACACCAGCGACTGGACCTCTGGCCACACTGCAACCATAATGACATGACGATTATATTTCCTGATCAGATAGGGGGTTCAAAATTGCTATAATAAATTCAAAAAGACAGATGAATACTCAGAAGAGTAAGTAATAATGACACAAAGAACCCAGAAAAGCTTCTCAAAAAGATAGAAAAAGAATAAGAAAAACCAATTAATGAGGTAGAAATAAAATTAATGAGCAGAAGGTAGAATTGTGAAATTATAAGGAAAATAGCAGATTTAGGATGTAAAGAGCACAATAAAAGAGATTTTAAAAACTAAAGTGACATCTATGGAAAGAAAATAGACCAAAATGAGGATCAAATCAGTGACCTCAAAGATAGTAATGCGCAAAGGACCCAGATACAATAACGTGGTTAAACCTTAAGGGAATTATGTTCAGTGAAATAAGCCAGAAGGAAAAAGACAAAAACTATGTGATTTCACTTATTTGTTGAATGTTAAGAAAAAGCGATCAAACAAAAACAGATGCCTCCACTCTGTTGATGGAATTATTGTGGTGGGTGTGGGGCAGGAAATGGGTTCGTGGTGAATGTGACTGAATATTTGGTGGTGGGTATGGCATGATACATCCATTGCTGAGGTGAAAACCTGTACCCTTGAAACAACTGTACCCTTGAAACCTATACATTGTTGTATAGGTTTAATGATACCTCATTAAAAAAGAAAAACAAAACAGTTGTTATCAGAAGCAAAGGAGGGGCAGGATACAGGGTGGGTAAATCAAGTGGGACCAGTTGTATGGTGATGGAGGGGAAAGCTGTGTTTTTGATGGCAAATATAATGTAGCATATACAGCTGTTGAGTTACAAGACTATAGAAGTGAAACCTATTTAATGCTATAAACCAATGTTACTTCAATAAAAATCAAGACATGTTAAAACCACTTAATTTGAGGGAGTTTTGAGATGGGAGTACATCTTGAATTCTAGTCTTTGAATTTTATTTTTGCATGAATCTTTCCTGAAGTTAGACATGATAAAATTATATGCTGAGCAAGGGAACTGATGCGCTTTTAAAATCAATGAACCAATAGGAATGATATTTCAGATGGTCTCCATGGCTAGGATGGCACATAGCAATGCTTTCCCCCCCCCCCCCCCCACAGGGTGCCTGGGCCCTTGAGCCCTTTATTTATTTTTATTTTATTTTTTTATTGTTATTTATATTTTTTACATTGTGTATTCCCCTTGGGTAACCCACCATCGATTCATCCGTGATCCATCTCCATCGTCCCTTGTGCTCTTTTCTTCCCCATTGTGAGCCCTTATCCTTCCATCCCTCTCTGAGTGTCTCTCTCTTGTTTGGTTCCCCTATATTCCTGTTATAAGTGAAACCATTCGATATTTTTCTCTTTCTTTCTGGCTTATTTCACTGAGCATACTCCCTTCTAGTTCCATCCAGATTGCTGCAAATTGCATGTGCGTATCATTTTTGAATGCTGAATAGTATTCCATTGTGTACATATACCACATCTTGATCCAGTCGTCTATTTTTGGGCATCTGGGTTGTTTCCATACCTTTGCTATTGTAAACAGTGCTGCAATAAACATTCGGGTGCATGTATCCTTTTGGGTTTTTGTGTCCTTTGGGTATAGTCCCAAAAGGGGTATTGCCAGGTCATATGGAAGCTCCATTTTTAGCAGTCTGAGGAATCGTCATACAGCTTTGCATAGCGGGTGGACCAATTTGCATTCCCACCAGCAGTGTCAAAGAGTTCCTTTTTCTCCACATCCTCACCAGCATTGTTGTTGCCTGTTTTTTTGATGTGTGCCATTCTCACTGGTGTGTGGTGGTATCTCATTGTGGTTTTGATTTTCATTTCCTTGATTATAAGTGATGTTGAACATTTTTTCATATACCTGTTGGCCATTTGCTTTTCTTTGGAGAAGTCTCTTTTTAGCTCTTCTGCCCATTTTTTTATTTTTTTTATTGGATTGTTGACTTTCTTTTTGGTGAGTTGTTTGAGCTCCTTGTAGATTTGTGTTATCAATCCTTTATCGGTTACATTGTGTGCAGATTTTCTCCCAATTAGTGGGGTGCCTGTTTGTTTTGGTTAATATCTCTTTTCTGTACAGAAGCTTTTTATTTTGATGTACTCCTAGCTGTTTATCTTTTCCTTCACTTCCTGTGCTTTGGGGATGTGTCTTTAAAGATTTTGCTGAGATGTATGTCATGTAGAGTTTTGCCTATATTTTCTTCTATAAATTTTATGGTTTCAGGTCTTACATCCAGGTCTTTTATCCATTTTGAGTTGGTTTTTGTGCATGGTGTGAAATAGTAGTCTAGCTTCATTTTTTTTGCATGTAGCAGTCCAGGTTTCCCAGCACCATTTATTGAACAAGCTAACCTTTTTCCATTGCATAGACGCAAAGCAGTGTTATATAGAATGTCAATTCGTCTTCACTTATGGACAATTCCTGAGGTATTCTACTCTTTCCTCCATGAAAAAAAGAGAGAGAATGGTAATTGGGTCATTTTCAAAACAGTCCCTACAGCACAGGAAATCCTCCCTAACAATTTACAAATTGCCCAAATTTAATGAGTACCACCCATTGCAATTAAATGAGAAGCTGGGAAGGCAAGACATTTTTTTTGAGTTGAGTATACAAGCTAATACATCCAAAACTGCTTTGAAGTAGGAATTAGAATGCCTTGAACCTGTGACCCAAGAAGGAAAAAGGCTCTTAAGCAAAAACATGTTAGGGAAATAAATTCCATTAATATGATTATCCCACTTTCTATCTTCAATCATAATTTTTAGTTTCATCTCTAGGGACTCATTAAACTTCAGGGTGGCTAATGTACTAGATTCAGAGTTTACCTGGTATTTTTCTGAAAGACTTGGTAAGCATTTCCATCTAATGGAGATGAAGGTCCTGAAAAATAGAGGACAGTAGGATGCGTCTGAGTGCTCGTCATTTCTATTAAAGATGATATGGGTCAGCTGTTGGAGTCTTTCAGAAAGAAACTTAAGCATGATCGGCAGTATTTCTAAGGCATTTAGACGGATTAGCCTGATTCTCAAGGGAACGCTAAAAGTGGAACTTGTATTATCTTGTTTCTGAGAATCTCTGTGGACTCAAGTCCTCAATTGCTTCATTCTGACCTTCACAATCTATTTTTCTATTGATATGATGAATCTCTGTGCTGTAAGTTCACTTGAAATACAATAAAGTCTTGATCAACTAAATTAAAAATAGAGGTTGCTTTCCTCTCATGCATTCTGCAGATTGCCTTTTGCCCATTAGCTGGTAATGGTTTCCCTTTCATATGTGTGGCTTTGCAATTTTCAGATCTCAGGGAGCCCTCTTTGCACTTTCTTTCTATGTTTGCTTTTGGATTATTATTTACACATTGTTTTTCACTTACTTGTTTAGTTAAAAAAAAAAATTCTCCAATTGTCACATCTGAGAAGTGTCCCATGTGAGACAGGAACATGGGTGTCATTTTTTCCTGTGCAAAACCTTGAAGTTCCACTTAGCCGCAACATCTCAGGGCTGATCATTTAAAAATCATATAATCAATCATTTTTAATCTACCTATTGAGGAGTGACATGGTAATGACTCCTGTGAGTGCTCCTGTGGGGTCACAGATACTACAATTGTTTCTCCCTTTTGAATTTCATGTTCTTATTCCTGTTACTAAAAATGGCACAACCTTAAACCTCTTTTCTAAGTCAAATGTAGTTTGAAGGTTACTTGCCTAATTCCTCAGCATAAACCTATCCTGGGCAGGCAGAAATTTTATGCTGTAGGAGCACCAATGTCTGCCTTGCAAGAAGATATAATAGTCTTTGTAACTCAAGGAAATAAGGTTTTCCCACCAACTGTTATTCTAAAGCAAATCCTATTATAATGAGATTGGACTGTGTAATGTTTTAGAGACATCAAGGCATTCTGGCAATTATAACAGCAAACATTCTAAACAAGAGTCCACCAGCCATTTGAATGACAGTTTGAGACATTCAATATGACAAGCTTTGGTAGCTTAAGCTGTGGTTTATCCTGTATAAAATGAAAATTGCCTCCCGGCTGGTGTTGCATAAATTTGGATTGCAGGTAGTAAGTGACAAGATGAATTTTCCTTTCTAATCAAATCACTTGTCACCCTTCAGTCCACTTTCAATTACTTGTGCTATCTTTAGCATTCAAGGTATATTTCTATTTATGTATCAAATTATGGAAAATTATTTAAGGACTGGAGAGGAATTTTCTTTCCCTGATGTACCCCTTCAATTTCAAAGTCATACACTTGTGGTTTATTTCAATTCAAATCAACTCACAATTTAGCAAATATTTATTGAATGTCTATTATGTTCAGACAAAATTGAAAGTAATAAAACTACTTTTGAAATGCTCCTGGCTGACCCAGTGTGTACTACACATGTCTATTGTGTTTACAGTCTATCAGGTTCTCTATATTCTATTTAGTACTTCATGATTCACAATTAATACTTTAATTTCTTTCCTTGAGGATATTGATAGAGCAACACTACCTCCTGCCTTGATCAGTGCGTTCCGTCTCTTGGTCAGTGGTTGAAAAACCTTAGAATCACTCGCACATTTTTTCCCCATAGGTTTTGCCCACGCACATTGACTATGGCAGGCTTACATCCATTGATCTTTAAAGCAGCAAATATGATAGCAGCATTGCAAGCTAACTAGCATGGTGGAGATATGGAAGTTGAATTTGCCTATATATTATAACTCCGCTGTATTGAGCAGGCACCATAGAAACACAAAGATGAGCTTTGCACAGTTTCTGAATGAAAGGAGATAGCAGCCTTATGGGGAGTAGATTAAACAAAAAAAAACTAATAAAAAAGAGTAACAGAGAAGGTAGCATCTCAAACAGAGTGGAGGAAGGAATTAAATTTGAGGACTGGCAGAAGGGCTAAAGGGCAGAGGTATCATTTGAATAGATGGGTAAGATTTCACGGGTCATACGCTGAAGGAAAGGAGACTTCAGACAGGATGAACATAAGAATAAGTGGATCTGGGAATGTTTAGGGAATGTGAAAACACTTGAAGTTACCATTGCTGAGATAAAGAAGTGGGTAGGGGTTGGGGGGAAGGGCATTGTAATGACAAGAATAAGGCTAAGGTCTTATAACAAGAGATATCTTCTCCCAGGCATGGGGAGTAGGAACAGAAGCTGCTGGGGAAGACTAGTTTCGAAGAACTCAAAGTGAGTGAGTTCTTCTGTGTCCCTGCACAAAAGAGGCCCCTCTCTACTGCTAGTTGCTGTGCTATTGCAAAACAACTGCCTCACCCCTGCCTGGGCCCACAGTTAAATAAAATCTACATAAGATGCATGCTGCCTGCCTCTAACCTAAGTTCAAGCACTTAGGTCCTATAACAAGAGAGATCTCCTCAGAGCACATCTCTTTATATAAAAATCATAGGGAAGAGACTTAGACATGACTTCATCCAGACTATAGACCTCTTCTGGAGCTATAATCAGTGAGAGAGTACTGAGAGAGTTCTGGGAGGGAGGCAGTCTTTGTGGACAGAATGCCTTGAGAAACAACCCTCCAACTTATCACCTGTGATTAGAATTGGGATCATATTCTGTCCAGAGTATGAACCTGCAGCTCTCGAACCACTCTGCTCCTGCCTGCACCCTTGAAGAAAACTATTGGTCATAGGGGCCTCCCCAGTGGCGCAGCGGTTAAAACGCTGCGTTGTGGAGCTGTCGGCAGCGGCGACGCAAGTTCGATGCCCGGCCGGGGAGAAACCCACATGGCGCGGCAGACCTCTCCTGCCTCGCCCGCTGCTCCCCTCAGCAGTGTATTTCTGATCTGCCTGTTCTGCTCCCCACTCAGTCTCTGGTGAACCCTCTCGCCGCCCCACACCTCTGGCCTGTGCCCCAGCTTGTATGTATAAATAAAAAATAAATCTTAAAAAAAAAAAAGAAAAAGAAAACTATTGGTCATAGAACCCACATAGCATTGCAGGACCTCAACTGAGAGGTTGGTCATAGCCTGAGCTCCAGGGAAAGCCTTGACTGAGGGAATTGAGCTAGGGAAAGGGCTGTTTAGATCTCCCCACTCAACTAGCGGCATCCTAAGAGGCTTGAAATCTTAGTACTTGCTAGGAGAAGTCTCTGGCCCAGCTCCTGCCTCCTACCCCTTAACAGCACAAGAGCTCTTATCATCCAAATAGGTTTAGAGTCATCAGTCTATGAGGCAGCAGATACATTAAGATTCTGGGTAAATAATTTAGAATTAAATCCTGCAACCTCTAATCTTAATATAAGGTCAATACACCATGTCAAAGAAACAAAGCATTTTATCTCAACTCATAAAAGTTAAAAATGAAGACACACAAGGATATACCACAATAATGGAACAAAAATGCCCCCCCAAGTAGTTCCAACTCAATTGTGAAATTTACTAAAAAAAAAATTAAAGCAAGAGTCATAACTACACTGAGTTAAATAGGAAAAATTAATTGACAAACAAAAGTAGAATAAGGAGAAAGAGGCTTCAGAGGGAAACAATGAATATAAAGAAATCCATAACTGAACCAAAAGATACAATAGAGTGATTCAACAGCAGACAAGTAGAAAAAGTTGATAGGATCAAAGAGCTTGAAAGCACAGTATTTGAAAACACACAGACCGCTAAAATAGAAAACAGAATTTAAAAGGTTTGGGTTTTGTCTTTATTATTTTTCTTCAAAAAAAATTCACTGAAATCCCAATCAAAACTCCAAGTTACTTTGTGACTGTGCGCAGACTGATTCTTTTTTTTTTTTAAAGATTTATTTATTTATACATGCAAGCTGGGGTACAGGCCAGAGGTGTGGGGCAGCGAGAGGGTTCACCAGAGCCAGAGCGGGGAGCAGAACAGGCACATCAGAAATCCACTGCTGAGGGGAGCAGCGGGCGAGGCAGGAGAGGTCTGCTGCACCATGTGGGATTCTCCCCGGTGGGGCATCGAACTCGAACTCACTTTGGGGCTGCCGACAGCTCCACAGCGCAGCGCTTAACCACTGTGCCACCAGGGAGGCCCTGTGTGCAGACTGATTCTAAAGTTCGTTTGAAGAGACATTTGGGGTAATCACTGAGGGACAGTGGGAATAGGAGCAGAGGAACACAATGTGCCAGTCAGGAGCACTGATGGGGACAGTGAAGAGGGGAATTTCTGCTGCTGTATTGGCCCAAATAGAACAATAAACTGTGTTTTCAGGCTCCCCAGCACACACTAAGTTAATCAATCTGCGACGAAAGTGGGAGATCAGTGGAATATTTATCATGGGAGTTTTGCTACCAGTTTTGCTTTAATTACTCTACATTTTATAAATTGCAGAACATGTAAAGATTTACCTACTCAGTGCAGTTTGCCCTGTTTCTGGGAAAAAAAACTATTTCATCCCTCCTAATCTCTCTTTCTCCTTTTGCCCCAAATGCATACATTTTTCCTCCTTGAGGAGAATCCCGGGTTTTGTATGCATGAGCATGTGGCCACATATCCAGATGCATCCTTAGAACCCACCACAAATCAGATGAGGAGTAATGGGACTTTAGAACCATGCATTTTCACATACATCATTAAAGGAGAGTAGACATAGGTGGACTAACTCTCCCAAGTACCGTTGTGTGATGTAGGCCAAGTATACAACCTAGAAAAGCTCCTTTCCTTATCTTAACATGGTGACATTGATAATACCAACTTCTTAGGGTTTTTATGAAGAGTATAAATATGCATATAAACCACTTAACTCAGGGCCTGGCACATAAGAGTCTTCAATAAGTATTGTTTGCTCTTTTATTATAATTAATGTTATGTTTGTGATTAACCTTATTAATAAGCATAATTAAGTGCCTAGAATGAAATAGATACCCAAGAAATATTCATCCATTCTGATTCTCTCTCAACAAAATTAGATTCAGCGTCTTCTAAAACTGGAGCAATTATGATACATGGGGGAAGTGCACAGTGGTTTCAGACAGCATGAGAAGCTTCAAGCAAAGAAGATAACTGGATTGAGTAAGTGGCAGTGATGATGATGAAAAGTGAATGAATTAGAGAGATTTCCAGAAAATAAAATGAGTAAGAATTGGTGACTGTTTAGAAATACAAGGTGAGTACATTACTTTTTCTACCAAATAACAAACCTTTTCTGCACATGGCTCCAATTAAATATTGTGGTAATACTGCCAAATAATAAATAACCATAGAACAGCAATGGCTTATAATAAGCATTCATGCTACTCAGAAGTGTACTAATCAACCAGGTAGCATTACTGATATGGGCCAGGTTTGGCTAACCTCAGCTTGGCTTACTCATCAAATCCAAGCAAGAGTTTCTGGATCCTAGCTGGTTAATGGTGACTGGATGTTGACTGGGGCAGTGGAGTGACTTCACAGTCTTATCATCCAACAGACTGGCTGGACTAGCTCACCTAGTTGTAGCAGAGCTCCAGACAGTAAGAAGAAGCACACAGGCTTTTCAGGTCTAGATTTGTTGCTGGCACATTCTCTCTCCTACCAGATTCTATTTGCCAGAGTTAGTCGTTGACAGCTGTTGGCCATGCAATGGGTGTAGATACTGGGGAAATGTGTTTGAAGAATTCAGGACTTTTTTGTAATCAATTTGCCACACACAACACAAGTCATGCCTGCATGGAGAAGAAAAAGTGTCAGCCCATAACCCCAATCTCCTCTTGTGCTATCTGGGTCATCTGGTGACTTAGACAGATTGACTGTTGATCATAAGAGCATTTATATTTTCTCTGGTGACTAAAAAATTGAGTTTCAACTACTTGAATGCAGGGTTCTTGTCTAACCTTTACCACCACATCAGAGAACCCAACTTTGCAGCGGCAATCTTGAAAAGCTATATGCAGATCACATTGTTGTAAATTGATTCTGTTTCCCCCAGAGATCTGTTCTCTTTGTTCTCATCATTTCTGATTGATCTTGGCAGGCTCTGTGAGGCTCTGTCATCCTCTAACCCTCAGCTCCTTGGATTTCTTTGATTCCAACCTCTCCGAGGTTGATTTATAGTGATTTTTAAAACAAAACTTCTATTTATTAGACATTCATTTGTAAAGCAACGGAATGACAAATCTTTGCTTTAATCATTTGTCTGCTTTGGAAAACAAGGGTGTATATATATATATATGTGTGTGTGTGTGTGTATGTATATATGTATATATGTGTATATGCGTGTGTATGTATAATGGCGGTATCCCTGGACATGCTCATTGCTAGATGAAGGCGTATAAATAGTAGTCTGAGGAGTGTTTCCATTGAGGTTTTACTTAGAATAAAAAATGTCATCCTTAAACCATCAAACTACTGCTTGGTGATTAAGTGACTGAACAGTCCCTTACGTGAGTATACAGAAACCACCCTTCCAGAAGACTAACGAGGCAGTCTCCTTACAAGCTGTAATTCTAGGGCTATAAAAAATACATCCATCCATCTGCTCAGTGATAGCTAAAATTGACAGCACACAAAGGCTCCAATTACATAATTAAAATTAGGTTTGAATTGTAAATATCCCTGTTGGCTTTAACACAGTGACTTGCATTCCAATTAATAATATATGATTGGAAGGAAGATTATGATAGATAAATAGATAAGATAGATAGCATATCATCTATTTGTATTATTTATTCCTTTTTTCATCAAATATTCATCTGAGCACTCAGTTCATTTCTTCTACCTTTTATCCACTTTAGATGTTTACTTTCTCACATGTTCCCTATCTTCCTTTCTTCTTTCCTTTCCATTTTTTTTCTTTTCAATCCAATGTGTCATTAGAATTTTAGCTATAACCTCACTGAAAATCTATTATAAGTTGGAAAGGACCAAGTATGATGCTAAGGGTGTTATCCTGTGACTACATTATTTAGGTCTAATATATTAAGCATGCCTTTTATCTGATGCTTTGCCATCTGGGGGGCTTTGTTGGCACTGGAGAGTACTGTCCCTCCCAGAGTTACTGAAATCCATGAGAAAAAAGCTCCCTCAGGAGTGCACCTTTCACATTAAACCAGCCAATTCCCAACCACCTCTTTTATCTAGTTCTTATATTCTAGGCCAGTATCTACCTGCCCTCATCACCCCAGGGCAAGTGCCCCAGGCAAGGTTGACTAGGGTCAACCCCATGCCCCCAGAGTCCACTGAAGTTATTCAAACCTATACCTTTTTATCCTGCCTCATATGTTCCTTCCTGCAGAAGCCACCGTAAAGGGTGTTTCCACATTTCCCACTTGCTCCCTCTACCTCCTATCTGACCCCGGTGCTCCTCTGTATGACCCTTCAGGGAGTCACATACCTAAATGAGAATACAAACTTCTGTCTTCATCACCATCATTTCCTTGTCTGCATATATTACATGTCAAATACCAGCTGTGTTTTAAATTTTTTAAATACTTGGAATCAAACAGAAAATGAGAAATACCAATCTTTACATCAACCAGATTCTATGTGAGTGAGATATGACCACTAGGATATGAAAAAAGTGGATGTAAGTGATATCTGAGAGTGACAAAGGAAAACAGCCAAAGAAAGAGATGCTTTAAGATACCCTTACGGGCCTCCCTGCTGGCGCAGCGGTTAAAAAGGTATAGGTTAAAGGTATAGGATAAAAAGGTATAGGTTTAACCGCTTAACCGCTGCGCTGTGGAGCTGTCGGCTGTGCACGATGCGAGTTTGATGCCCAGCCAGGGAGAATCCCACATGGTGCAGCAGACCTCTCCTGCCTCGCCCGCTGCTCCCCTCAGCAGTGTATTTCTGATCTGCCTGTTCTGCTCCCTGCTCTGTCTCTGGTGAACCCTCTCGCCACCCCACGCCTCTGGCCTGTACCCCAGCTTGTATGTATAAATAAATAAATCTTTAGAAAAAAAAAAAGATATCCTTACTACTAGTCCCTGAGCTGCCTAAGCTTCCTGATCCATGAATGGGAGGGGGAGCCTGTGCTCCAGGCCAGGCATACTGCAGGGAGGTGCTGAGTGTGCATTCAAATTCTCCAGTGAAAGGTTTGGAGAAAGGAAAGTTGAAAAAGATATGCCCCTGTCCTCAGGAGGTTACCTACTGTTTAAAGAGAGAAAGGCCGTGAGCTAAAGTTGTAAGCATATAAAAATGCCACACAGCTCTTAGGGAAGTTTCTGTTACAGGTGGGATTTGCATTGGGTCTTGAAGGGTGAACAGGGTGGGAATCTTAAGTAGAGGAACATAATTTCTTTGCCAAGAGTGAGAAAGGTATGTAAAGTTTGTTTTTAGAAACTTGATAGTGTTTCTGAGGTTTTGCGTTTTTCCTGAGTTTTGTATTTTCTCCATCAGCCATTCTACATAGTCAGCAAATTTCAAGCAAAGAGCAGAATCGCAGAGTTGCAGTCTGTCAATCTTGGGAGATAAATCACCATCACTTGGGATTATGAGATTGCAAGTATGTTGGCAGGTCCTCCCTCTCTCCTTTTTGAAGCTCAGATTCTGTCTCAAGGGCCTGGGGGTTGGGTAGAGCAGCCAAGTGGGAGAAAGCAAGACAATTTGCACATAATCTGACCTTTTAAGAGCCACTAAAATAATACCAAAGAGATACAAAGGAGCTGGTGTGTTCAGTTTTTAGCAGTACATTTACACTCTGCCATTACTGCGTGTCATCCCTCAGGAAATTGTTATGTGTCCAACCCCAAACTTGGGATAACTAGACTAGGAGCGAAAGGGTACCATTCTTGAGATGCCAGTCATTAAGCACAGCAATCATATTTATGTAGTGGCCCAGATCTTTGACACTCACTGATGGTCACCAGTTTCCAAATTCCAAAGGTTTTCAATGTACCTCCCTTAAAAACTTAACGCACTCCATTACTTCCAAATTGCTCTAGTCTGCCCAGACCCAAAATATATTCATTTCCAAAGGAAATGACTCTTGAGAAACTTAAGAACCTCAATTATTCTAAATTACTCTGCAAGGCAAGCACAGCATTAATTGGGGCTCCTGCTTTTGGCATCAGTCATCTAGCAGAGAAAGTCATAAATAAAAATACAAAATCCTACTGTTGGCCAAAGCCTCCAGAAAGTGAGTTTTCAATTGGGTAAAATAAAGCCATACTAACCTGTTCAACACATTCTGTTAATTGAGGGGAAAAAAACTAGAAACTAGAAAATATTTCAAGTAAATAAAGCCCTGCTTAGCAAGGAGTTGCTTTTTATTAACTCATTAGCAGAGATATTTATTTCCTTAAGATATTAAAATATTTGTCCTTATTTCCTGCTAGTGGGTCAGCAGTGTTTCTAGCTGGACGAAATTTATGGCCTTTCCGTACACACAACTGCCATAGCAACTGAAGGCCTTCTTCAGTCCTCAGTTTGCTAGATCTTTAGAATTAAAGGATGCTGTAAGCAGATGAGATCTTAGAGATCTCCTTTGCAGAGGTAATAAATTCAAAAAACCTGTGTGTGTGTGTGCGTGTGTGTGTGTGTGTGTGTGTGTGTGTGTGTGTGTGTGTAAACTGAAAACAAACAAAAATGATCTGATCTAAATGTAGAAATAATGAAAATAATCAATTCTGATGACCTATGCTATGGAAATTATATAGTTTCTGAGGACCACCTTAAAATGTAGACGTTTTCATCCTATTTCATAAATGTTACTCCTAAGGCTCTGAGAGGTTAAGTAACCTGCAACAGGTCACACAGCTAGAAAGTGACTGAGATGGGTTTTGAATTCCACCTTTTCTGAACCAAGCCCAAATTATATTACTTATACTACTCCTTCCTTACCTGTGCTCAGTCTTGACAACACATTAGGATCACCTGGGGAGCTTTTAAAACTACCAATACCCAAGACGCATGCAAGACAGTTGGATTACAGCCTCAGGGGCTGTGAAGGGAAAGAAAACTCCAGCACCTGTCATGTGTAAAGCTGGTTCAGTTATGCAGTCAGGACTGAGAATACCTTGTCTAGACCCTGCTATCTCTCTAAAGTGTGTAAAATAAAGAAAAATTTAAGGAATACCTCTCACTCTATTCAATTAATTAGATTAATTTAAATGAAGACTAATTTGCATCATTTACTCAACTAATTTTCTCTTCTTAGAAAGTCATCCATCCAAATTTGGATGAAAAATCCCATATCACTTACTTTGTTTTTCTATTATGAGTCATATAATCATTTGTGAGTTTTATTTTTATTCAAAAGTTTTTCAGAGCCCCCTTTGTGTTCTCATTTTTAGCTATAACAGACATAAAGCAAAATGAGTCACTTCTCATGGAACTTAAAGTCATTATTGCAACAAATAATGTTATTGATACTGGGCATTGTAAAAGTCCTTGGATGTAGAATGACAATGAACAGATAGGCCCGGTCTCTTTCAAATTTATAGTCTAGTAGAGAGACAGGAGGTCAGCATATAAATCAGAAAATAATATGTATCTCTGAATTATGGTAAATATTCTGAAGCAAATAAACAGAGAAGGTCTCCTTTAAATTGAAAAGTCAGGGATTGTTTCCATAAAACATCTACAAAATCACAGACTATTTGACAATTGTCTGCTATATTAACAGTAATTAATTTTATAACATTGAATATACCCATTGTTTACTCCTTTATGACCTTTTTCAGCATGGTGTGATTGAGAAGCACCCTTTTGGTTGAGAGTCTCAAGAGTTCCTTTCTTATTATTGTTAAGCAGAATTCATATGTATGAACGTATGTGGTGATTTTATGCACATAAAAGTTTAAGACTCCCTGAATTTAAATATTGGATCCTTAAAGGCAAGAAGAATGCCTGATACATTTATTGTCCTTTCCAAACCTTGGCCCACCCTATTGCTCTTAGTAGGTGTTCAATATACATTAGAAGCTAATAGGATGAATTTTGATGTTCACAGATACCTATTGTTCTCTCCCCACAATGTCTCTACCCACCAGTGTCTATATAAGTTTTTATTCTTTTTTTAAAGTGCTTGTTAATTTGAGCCAACAAAACAGTGGAACAATTTAAGTATTTCTACATGATGCAAATGACTTGTTTCAGGTGAGGACAAGGAATCACATGAATGGCATTAAACCTATTTGTTTCTAGGGTTCTTTAAAATCATATTTGCCTAATGCAGGCCAACATTACCCCTGTTATAAATATGTCTATGATGAGCTCTTACATTTTATCAATGATGTTATTAATTAATTACACAAACTTCAGACACATTGAGAGGTAAGGGTACCACTTACTGTAAATTCTTAGAAAAATCTGCTTCATCTTTATTCATCTCCACCTCCATTATAACTTAAGTCACAGCATCTAGAATCTAATAGGAGCTCAACAAATGTTTCTTTAAATGAACTGAGTGTGGACAAATTTGCTTTAATACTAAATACAAATGTTTACATTGTGCTTATCCATAATAATTAGCCTAGAAAATGTTAAAAGAAACCCTTACCCAGTCTGTATTTTAATGCAAGGCACATTTCTGAGCCGAGATTGATGTTCCCCTTAATATCTCCCATGAAACAAGACTAACATTTAAAACAGTTAGTATGCCAGAAGCAATCTGGGAAATGTCAGTGTGCTTTGTGATTACTACGAGCTGGTCTAAATGAAAAAAAAAAGAACAACAACAACAACAAACTCCTGATAATAAACTGAGCTTTATACAAGCTGAGAAAATCTATTAAAATGAAGGGAAGCTGACTTGACTAAACTAAAAGGCCTAGATATATTATTGCCTATTAGAAGTTTTTCATTAATTATGGGATAAAGCCATGAGGATTGATTCCATTTTGATAGGAGGCACTGAGAAAGTAGTTGAGTTCTCTGGGGGCTGATAGGATTAGGTTGGCTTTGTCCTACCTGAGATCTTGGGCTATATACTTGCTTTCTCTGGCCCTTAGTTCCTCTACCATAAAGACATAATAATACTAACAACTTCACTGGGCTGCACTCTGATGGAATTACATATGCATTATATAATGCCTTGCCGGACAGGTTGTGGATGGAAGTCCAGCACACCAGTATCATCTGAGAGCCTGTTAGAAATGCAGAATTTTAAGCATCATCCCCAGACCTAATGAATCAAACTCCATTTTAGAAAGATTCCCCATGTAATTTGCATGTGCATGAAAGTTTGAGAAATGCAGATCTTAAGCATATTATACATGCTAGACACACAGTAAATGCTCAATAAATATTTGCTACTATTCTATGGAAAATTTTAGAAATGTAAATAAAATACAGCTCCATTCTCTCCCTCTCCCTCAAGAAATAGTCAGATGCATTTCTTCACCATATTAAATATGTCTTTCATCTTGAAATTTTTTCACCATTGAAAAGCTCAGTGATCCTTTAAATATATAGCATTCATTATGAAGGCTGACTTACTTACTTTTGATGATTATTTGCAAAACCAGGTTGCAATAGTAGACATGCAGCGCCTAAAAAGCAGACTAGATTTCTTTGTGGCTACAAACTTACAGCTTTATTAAAATGGCAGGTTGATGTTAAAAAGAAATTATTAATTGACCTTTTTTTTTTTCCCCACAGCCATGAAGAGATACATTGGTTTTAAATGGATTTTTCACACTCTGGCAGCTTGGTCATTGCATTCCACACGCAATGATTGACAGCAAAAGATGAAACACAAAGGAAGCAAAGGTGAAAATTTAAGGCGATCATTTCCAGTTTCCTGACCCTATTTTAACAAAGATTGGAGACTGTGTATCAGGTAAGGGAAAACAAACCTTTCCTCCTGGAATATTTTCTCTCCCGCATCAATACACTTGTGTGTGCTGTCTGAAACCCTCTAAGAGAAATAAGTACTTGCATTTAGCTTTGGGAATTCTCAATGTCCCCTGAGTAGGAACTGAGAGGATAGCTAAGGCAATGCTTTCCTCATAAGCTTCATATGGAAAGTACAGACCATTGAAAATTTTAAGAGCTGCCTACTGGCCCTAAAGCAAATGGACTGAAGATGGTGTCAGACTGGAAAAAGTTAATTTACTGAAGTGTTTTCTAAAAACAGTCTAATCATTTTAAATTCTAATGCAACTTTCCTGTCCTTGTTCCACAAAAGTAGCTTAACTGAAACAGAAGAAATAGGAGGCATTTAAAATGTAGCTTTCTAAAAGGCAGAATCACTAGTATGCCTCCTGTTGGCAATGCTGACCTGACTAGGTTATTCTCTTTGCATTCCTTGGGATTGTTCTGGACTCTTAGAATTGCTCCACCATGCTCTTGGCAATCAGTTTTCCAGCATAGCTCAGTGCACCATTTGCATACTATTATCTGATCATCGAATTTAAGAAGAACTTATTCCTCTTCAGCAACCACTTCACACACCAGCCCCTCCCCAAACACACACACACACACACACACGCACACACACTCTCTCTCTCTCTCTCTCTCTTCCATCTTGCATCATCTTGTACAAATTTATCTTTACGGGACCCTCAATGTGTCCTGAATGACTCCTCTCTTGGGTTTATTCAAGTCTCTTTGAGATGTCTCCTTATTAGAAAGTACTTTACCGACAACACTAAGTAAAGTAATTCTCTCTCCCCACCCCCACCCCAGGTTCAGTATTTCCTATACCCTCATCCAGCTTTGTTTTTCCCCATGGCAGTAATCTTGTAGAATACATACCTAGTTGTGTATTTATTGTCTGGTTGCCCTAAATAAAGTGTTAGTTCCATGAAGTTAGAAATGTTATGTTTCCCCCCCTGCTATATTTCTGAAGCCTAGAAAATAGCCGGAACGTGGGAAGAGCTCAATTAATAACTGTAATAAATGAATAATTTCAATTTTACTTGTGCCCATGAGCTACTTTAAGAAAATTAGAAATGAATATAAATGAAATAATTGTGTGTGCATATATTTGTGTGTGTGTGTGTGTGTGTATGTCAAAGTCACCCACATAGCCTTCCTGACTTCAGATGCCTTACTCTCTCCTGGAAGTAATCACTCTCTTGAATTTGATGCTTATCATTTCTACTCCTTTACATATAGATATGTATTCTCAAGTAATATATGACATTAGGTAGCTATATACCATAGCATAACATACACAGAATGGCTTAGTATAGGATTATTGTATGGTAAAATGGTACATGGTCTAGCATAATCATATACAAAAGAACAGCTTATCAGAGTCACCAGGGGGAACATAAAAAAACAATCCCCAAACCTAAATCCCATATGAATTTCATCTGAGAATCCCTAGGGGTGTAACTCTGGCATTGTTTCTGTACAGCCCATGGGATGCTTCTATAGGCAACCTGACTTGAGGACCAGTGGCATTGCCCAGAATAGAATATAGTGGTCAGGAGTCAGACTCAGGAGCCAGTGTGCAGGGATTGGAATCCTGTCTCAGAATCTCTCCGGAGTTTCTAAAGTTACCTCATATGCCACACTCAGCCATCTCAGGTTGGAGCAGCACACGGAACCCGTTCTCAGAGATACTGACCATGAATCCTGCCTCTTCAATACCTCGTAGGCATTTTTCTCTGAAATATTTAACTCTTATTTTATTTTTATTATTTTTAATAGATTTTTATTGTTATTTATATCTTTTACATTTTGTATTCCCCTTGGGTAGCTCACCACCAATTCACCTGTGATTATTTTAATAAGAGTTTTCCATCTAAGTCATTGCAGGCTCCAAAAAAAAAAAATTGCTAATTCCTTGCTTTAAAGCACTCATGAATGTTTCTGAATTTATAAATTTTATTGAAGTCCGGCATATATAAGGAACAATGCACTGATCATATTGTACAGCTTGATAAATTTTCTCAAACTGAACACACCCACATAACAAGTACCCTGATTAAGAAACAGAACTTCCCCAGTCCCAGAAGGCCGTCCTGGTCTTCTCTAGTATCTGCCTGTCTAAGGATAACTATTCACTTTACGTCTAATATTGATTGTATTAGATTAGGTTGATTGTACCATTTTTTTAACTTTGCACTAGTAAAATAGAAGCTACATACTCTTTCATCTGGTCCTTTCATTCACTCTCATATAGAAAACATTACTTTTCAAAATCTTTTAAAGATAAATATACATATATATCTCATGCAGGAAGGAAATCTAATTATAAATAATTTATTTGATACGATACATGAAAAATCAGAGAAGCAATATAAAGTGGCTTATAATTTATTTATTTTTTTAAGATTTATATACAAGCTGGGGTGCAGACCAGAGGCGTGGGGCAGTGAGAGGGTTCACCAGAGACAGAGTGGGGAGCAGAACAGGCAGATCAACAGAAATATACTGGCGAGGGGAGCAGTGGGCGAGGCAGAAGAGGTACACCGCACCATGTGGGAATCTCCCCAGCCGGATGTCGAACTGGTGTCACCACTGCCAACAGCTCCACAGCGCAGCACTTAACCTCTTTGCCACCAGGGAGGCCCTTATAATTTATTTTTTAAGATTAGAATAAAGAAACTTTTAAATTGCCTATTTTACCAGCTCATTCATAAACCTATCAGTGTGTTTTGCATAATGTATTTTACTTGGAAAACACCATGTATGCAGACTGTTTGTAAAGTCATTGCTAGAAAGGCAGGTGAGGACAGCTCAGTGTGCTCTACTAGTAGGTTACAGTACAGCATAATCTAAAATTCATTTTTATTTGATCTGAGTTTGTATGCTTTCAGGAATAAATGTAAACTCATATGGCAAATTTAATCTAATAAGGATATTAGTCTAAAGTACCCTTTGATTCAATTCTCCAACAACTTTTGAATGTTATGAATATTCTATGGAGCAAACTTATCCTGAGGAATTTTCAGTTTAGTGAGAGACAGGTATTAATCAAAGAATGATGCAAATACATTTCAACTAAATACTAAGGGCTGAATGGAGGCAGGCACAGTCCTATGAGAGTTTATCAGAAGTGGGAATTGACTTGGTTGGGAGAGTCACAGGCAGTTTCCCCAAGAACATGATGGTAGAGTTGATAATTAAAAGCAGAATGACAAAATGACGGTGATAGAACTTAAAACATCCTTGGAATTTTACAAACTACATTATGTGGAAACTGGGTACAGCATCTCAGGTTTCTGTTTGCCTAGGACATTCTCCATCACCCCCACAAATACCCACCAAACATTTGCCCTTGTGCATGCACACACATGCAAACACATGTGAGCATGCACACACATACACACATGGCTGAGTGTTCTCAAGCAACCTCCAGTATCCACTGAAATTTCTCTTTATTACTAAAGAAGTCCCTAGGTGTTCTTCATGCAGTTAAATAGGTCAGGATCCCCAGTTTTATACCATTATATTACTCCTCACTTCTTCATAGCATTTGTGAAAGATTTCCAACCCCCTTCTTTTGGACAAGAATAACAAGAGATGATATATGCCATGTGTTTCACACATGCCTTGCACATTGTAAGTATGCAACAAACATTATCTCTTTATGCTTTAGTATAAATAATCTCTGCCAAAACATTCTAAGCTCTTTAAGAGCAGGAACCGGGGTCTCCCCGGTGGCTCATTGGTTAAGCGCTGCACTGTGGAGCTGTCGGCAGCCAGGATGCCAGTTCAGCAGCCAGATGGGGAGATTCCCACATGGCACGGCAGACCTCTCCTGCCTCGCCCGCTGCTCCCTTCAGCAGTGTGTTTCGGTTGATCTGCCTGTTCTGCTCCCCACTCTATCTCTGGTGAACCCTCTCACCGCCCCACGCTTCTGTTTTGTACCCCAGCTTGTATGCATAAATAAGTCTTTAAAAAAAAAAAAAGAGCTGGAACCATATGTCACATTTCCCCCAGTAACCCCAGCACTTGAATTTGTGTTTGGCACTGGTAGGCCAGCATAGCACAGTATTAAGTGAAAAGGTGCCACAAACAGACTGTCTGGGTTTGAAACCATTACTAGTGATGTGACCTTGGGTATATTGACTTGGGGAAGTTATTAAAGTTCTCCTGCCTATATGCCTGATCAAAAACTAGACTCTATGATAGAACTTCACCTAGAATTGTGAATATCAAGTGAGTTAATGTTTCTAAATAGAAAGGAACCGTAACTGGATCATAATAATGGATTTATGCATTGACTATTATAAGAAATCAATAACTACTACCATTTTACTCCTCCTTTCATAAATATTACATTAATATAGTCTTAGAATCCAAGAAAATAAGAATTGAGTTCTATAACCTGGTTTACCCATGGTGTAATTGAGATAACTGCGTCTGAAGATAGATCCATAAACCTGAGCAGGATACATTTGGAAAAGACCTAAATTGAGAGCCTCATCAAAAGAACTTGAATTTTTAAACACTTTGCACTTCTTTTCATCTTCCCATTTCAACAAGTGGGTTCCTTACCATCTCATGAATGACTTTAAGCTCTTCATTTTCAAAGGAATTCCAGGATTTTGTATCTGAAAAGTGGCTTAGATCTCATCTATTCCAGCATTGGGGACTTAAATATGAAGAAATTGAGGCTTAGAGAGAAAGAGTGAGTAGAACAAAGTCATGCTGTGCAACTATAGCAGACCATGGATGAATAGACTTCTCCCCAAATTACTTCCCAACATGACCTCCCAGTACTTCACTTATAATATTATACTGGTTTTCATTTTTAGAAAAAAGCCAGAGGAACTTGGCCATAATGGAATGGAAAAAAATGTAATAGCTTCTTGGTGTTTTTCCAAAAGAAAATTGTAGTGTAAATATATTATGCAAAGCAATAATAATTCACACACACTAAATGCATTAAGAGCTAATATTTATTACATACTATGATGTATCAAGTGTGAAGTACAGGTATGTATTAACTCATATTACCTTAGAAAACAAAGAACTATAATATAAATATTACTATTTTTTTAAAGATTTATTTATTTATACATACAAGCTGGGGTACAGGCCAGAGGCGTAGGGCGGCGAAAGGATTCACCAGAGACAGAGTGGGGAGCAGAACAGGCAGATCAGAAATACACTGCTGAGGGGAGCAGCGGGCGAGGCAGGAGAGGTCTGCTGCACCATGTGGGATTCTCCCCAGCTGGGCGTCGAACTCTCATCGCGCGCTGCAGACAGATCCACAGCGCAGCACTCAACCGCTGCGCCACCAGGGAGGCCCAAAATATAAATATTACTATTATAAGTCTTACTCAGCCGAGAGAGGTCAAATGACTTACCCAAGGTCTCCCAAATTGTAAAATCTAAGATTTGAACTACATGATTCTAGAGCAGTGTTGTCCAGTGGAAATATAATGGAAGCCATGTAACATAAATTTAAACATGCTAGTATCCATTTTTTTAAGTAAAAAAAAAAACAAGTAAAATTAATTTTAGTAGTATCTTATACTTAACTCAATATATCCAAAATACTATTTATTACTTCAATAAAAAAATCAATAATGATTATTGAGATATTTGCCATCCTTTTCCATCATAAATTTTGACACCCACTTGGAGTACATCCTCATTTGAATGCTAAATTTTTCAGTAGAAATACTGAATCTGTATTTAGATTTCATAAAATTTGAAAAAGAAGGTTCAGATACTCAAATTGGTCCAGACAGACTTCAAAATTTTCCAATAACTGAATTGGACATCATTTTTTTTCATTTAAATTTAATTTAATGTCAAATAAAATTAAGAATTCAGTTCCTCAGCCCCTGTGGCCTCATTTCAAGTGCTCATGACTTGCATCTAGAGGGCAGGATGTGACTGCATGTGACTTGCAACCAGAGCACTGGGTGGCACAGCCCTGAGCCCATGCCCTAAGGCTACTGCTCTCTGCCCCCTTTATTACTAGACTAACATCACCACTGCTCTGTGAGGCCATATCTGTAAAATCCAGGAAAATGAGAACTGGGCTCTACACTATGATTCACTCAGGACCACTTTCTGCATCCTCCTCACTGAGTTAACTGAGGCTTGGGGTAGGCACATGAACCTCATCAGGATGTTCGTGGAAAGGCCCTACACTGAGAACCCAGTGAAATACTTATGAATCAAGTTTCAGTGAAGCAAAGAAAGTGCACTGCTAAAATGGCTCATTCGACAAACACTGAAGCCTGGGACTTCTGAAATGAAGAGCAGAATCTATTAGACAAAAGAGTATGGTTCTCTCTGGGCTTAAGAAAGGTAGATCTCCCCTTTCAATTTGAGAATATATTTAGTTAACTAGAAAAGTTATGTTCTGATCATTCCAATATAAAACTTCCAGCATTGTGGAAGGTGGTCTGGAAGCATAGATATTACTCAAAATACTTATCACATGGATTTTCTAGGCCTTAGAAAATTGTTTCTCTCACTTATATATTTTTACCACTCTTCATTGAACAAACATTTATTAAGAAACTCCAGTGTGTTCAGTTCTGTGCACATATTATCTCCTAGGACTCATTACAACATAGAGAATATATTGTTATTATTCCTGACTTATAGGTGATAGAATTGAGGGAGGTCTTTCTCTAAATCTAGGGGTACGCCGATGTACACAAAACATATACATAAGAAAAAGCAGGGTTCACTGGAAATTGGGTATTTCCAGAGGGAAGAAGCTGAGAATAAGAAGTGGAAGGGTAAGATGTACGAAACTAAAGAGAGAAAATTTGTCTTGAAGAAAATATTCTACTGGGAGATTTTTAAGCAGAGGATTGTTTTTGGTGTTTTGTGGTATATCAATTAAACGTATTTTTGTTGAAAGCAAAGAAAATCCTATCCAAACTGGAAGCCATAAATTTCAATAGGAATTAAAGACTATTTATTGGTTCATGGCTCAGCAGGCCACAGGCAAGCTACAAGGTGATCCAAAATTGTTCCCAGGATGAGTTTCTCTTTCCATTTCTTAACTCCAGTTCCTTGTTGCTGAATCTGTTTTGAGCAATTTCATTCATAAATGTCCAACATAAATGTCCCAACATAAATGTCCACATTTTTCAAAATATATGATTCCTTACTTCATCTCTAGGAACTTAAAAGAAATGCCATTAGTTGAACCTCTGAGTTGCCTAATTTGGTGATGTACCCATTTCTGACCTAATCGTTTAGGAAGGGGAACAGCTTCTATAAACATGGACCTGGGTCACAAGATGGATATCTGGACCTGGGGATGGCATCAGCTTCAGCTACAAGCACAGGGCTGAGATTGGAGGAGGAGTCTTCAAGAACCTGACCAAAAGAACTATTTTGCCCTTAAGGAAATATAAAGAGGGTGATTATTCTATATGTCTTGACACCACCAGGCAAGGAATATGATGTTGCCTCTAGATGTCTAATGCCCTGTTCATGTTTCAATATGAAATTTGTGTTCACATGTGAAATTCAGTGTGAAAAGGGGAATGTCCATCAATGTTTTCTTTTGTGACAGATGAGCGCATTTATATTCTAAAAGAAGATAAATAGGTGGGGTGGTAGAAAGGTTAATAAACCAGACTGGTTGTTTTATGGGGGGTGAGGGGGATTCTTTCACAATCTATACATACATCAAATCACCACAATACCCACTTTAAATGTCTTATAATTTTATATGTCCCTTATACCTCAATGAATCTGAAAATTTTTAAAAAGGGAAAGTTTTCAGAAGCCCTACGTGATGCTGGAGTTGGTGAGTAAATGGCCCAATATAGGGCTGATAAGGGCAGAAATGGTAGAAAACAGAGGGAAGTAGGCTGGGTATGGATTGTCATTTATACCAGTTCGAAGAAGAAATTCATCAGTGTCTCCTCAAAGTTGTGGCTACAACCAAAGGGATATTCCATCACTTTCCATCACCATAATTGGTTGGCCCTTTTCTATAGTGACAGGAACAATCTCTGTGCTGGGAACATGCAGCAAAATGAACTACCATTCTTAGTTATTAAAAAGAGCAGTAAATTTCATCAGGAAAAAAATATTCCTTCTGTAAAACAAAACCAGCAAACATCTCTAGCTAGGGAAATGATCTCTAAAAGAAAAAGAGAAATTCATGTTTAAATTTCAGGTTGTGAATTGCATGTTTCATTTTCTATGATTGATTTTTTTCTAGTTAATTATGATGATTCCTTATTAACTCAAACACTTCCCCCAAGGGAGGCTATAAATCTTTGCTATACCTTTTTATCTTTCTAACAAATGAATTATATTTCCTTGTAGCATTGTTTCTATTTTTATGCCTGAACATTTTTCATAACAAATGCTTATAGAAACCAGTATTATAAAATAGAATAAAATGAGATCATGAAAGACAAGTTTCTAGTAGGATCCAAATTCTACTGGATTGAGAAGTTCACCAGCATGTGAATCTTAAAATGAACATTTTCACAGTTTTGATGTTATATTCCATTCCCTATCCTCATGCAAAATAAAATAGAGGAATCAAGACACAAGATTGCACATTTTATTGTACCTTGACATTAAGAACATTTGCTTGGTGAGGGTATAAATTTATTATTTAAATCCCAAAAGACTATAACATTAGCTTCATAAGCACAGAAAGATTCTGCTTGTTTCCATTATGTCCATATCTTGTCCCAGATAGGAGTTTAAGAAATTTGGTAAGCAAATAAACATAAGATGTTCTAAGGATTAATTGCATAGATGCAAGTCATAGAATGACGAAAGAATCAAAATTACAATATGGGTCTCCTAATTTGCTCAAATTAGGAGATGTTCTAGTATCTAATTAGAATGATAATAAGATAACTTCCCAGGATGTACTATTGTACTCCCAGCATCATTTCCCCGCTGCCTCAACATCAGCTCCCAATTTTCATTGAAGACTCATAAGAACTTTTAAAATCAGACACCATTCCTAACCCCAGACAATTGGTGCATTCTACCTTCTGGTTACAGTGATTGGTTCAACGTAGGTGTATGACCTAAGTCAATCCAATCAAACTGACTCAGAATTTGGACAAGAAGCTTTAAGTCTACTTTCTTTCTTTAGACAGAATGGAGTATCAGTGTGAGGCTTTGAACACTTGAAGGGATGTGCAAATGAAGTCTGCAGCAGTACAACCATCTTTGTCATCATGCTGAAAGTCAGTTGCTTGAAAATACAGATTCATCCTGGAGTATACACCTAAAAGAATTAAGGTAACTAGAGTCCATTGTAAACCTCTAGATCAAACCACACCTAAATGTTTGATTTGCATTAGAATGTTCTGCCATGAAAAACAATATATATTTACTTTATTCTATGAGATAAATTTTGGGGGGAAAATGTTATGACTAACCTAATCATATTTTAGAGCTCCTACCATGTATAGGTATGGTGATAAGGACTTAATACACTATATTTTATTTAATCTTCATCACAGACATATGAGGTAATAATTACATTATCCCCCTTTACAGGTGAGGATACTGAGGCTCAGAGGGTTAATTGATGTGTCCAAGATCACAGAACTATCAAGTGGTAGGCTGTGACTCCAGCCCCAATCAATTAACTACGGTACTATAATTCCTAAAACCACATTGTTTTCTTTCAGACTCTTTAACATAACAGGCTCTTTCCTTCTCAGGGTCTTTTAATTTGGATTTCCCACTGCGTAAGAAGGTCATTCATATCATTCATGTCTTAGGTCAATTAGCACCCTTAATTGACCACCCTTCCCCATCTGATCTAACACAGTACCCTCCCAGGAACTCTGTATTCTGTTATCCACTTGTTTCCTTAATTATACTTTTCTCATCCTGCATTTATTTCACACTAGAATGTAAACAGAAACCTTGAACCTTGTTCACTGATGTATCCTCAGTGCCTTGCCTGGAACTTGACAAGGAGTAGGCATTCAACAAACATTTGACATTTTTAAATAAATAAATACTTCAATTAATTAGAAATGATTATGATTATTCAGATCATAATCACACTCCCATTAATGTATGTTAATAAAATAAAATAGGGATGGAAAGAGATAGAGGGAGAGAAAGAAAAAGATACTTTAGAACCATTGGAGCTCACTGGTGTATTTCTTTTACTGTGGAACTGAAGATGAATCAGCAAGTCTACATCACCTGTAAACAGCCAAGTTGCCATGTTAGATGTCCTCTTTATCTAGTTAAAAGCACCCAGACAGCTATTTAGGAAAGAGAAGAAGAAGAGGAGACCAAATGGGGAAAAAAATGAAATGAAAATAAGTACTGAATAAGATTAGTTCTTCAACAGCTTTGTAAGTTCAAGGATCCTTAGCAAACCCTTCTACCACCTTCTTCTGGAGTATTCTTGACGAAGTCCCAGCCTAGAGCTCTGCCTTGTAACACATCTGAACCCACCCATTTTCAGAACCGCTTTAATGGACAATTCCATAGGTACTTCGCCATGTTCCACCTCAAGAGCACCTGGGGAAGTCTAAGTGCACAATTACAGATCAGTGCACTAAGAAGATGTGGTGCCTAAACACAAGGGAATAGTAGGAAGATATATATTTTAAAAAATGATGAAATCTTGCCATATGTGACTGCATGGATGGAACCAAAGGGGATTGTGCCAAATGGAATAAGTCAAAAGGAAAAAACAAAACACTGGATAATTTCACTCATATGTGCAATAGAGAGACAAAACAAAGGAATAGAAAAAGCAAAAACAAAACAAAAGCTAAAATCTGAGTAGAATGGAGGGGGGAATTGAAGGTTTCAGATGGATTATAATGGAGGACTATGGTTGCCTTGGTTTAAGTATGGTAGGGTAACATACATCTGAAGAGGTGTGAACCTCTACCTCTGAATCATATGTAGCGCTGTAAGGCAGTGTTATCTCAGTTAAAAAATAATGCAACAAAAAGAAAGTGAATTGACCCTAAAATGTTAGGTAATTAGTATCCCAGGGGTAAGCCTTAGCGAATGAAGAAAAGAAGTTAGCAAAAAGTACTTCTGTCACCCAGTCTGACAATTTCTCCTCAGCGCATCCCCATTGGAATTGAACTCTAGTTGTCCACAGAGCAGAGACTGCAAACCTTATTGCCCTTTACCCTTTTTCTCTCACTCTTTCTTCTCTTTCACTGTGCTTTGTGGTATTTCCTCTCAAATAAACTATCTGCAATCAAGTCCTTGTCTCAGGATTTGTTTTCAAGGGAAACTAACAAATTAAAGAAAGATTCCCCCAAATGTGTAAATTCAAACAGGAGTCCTCTCTGATGGAAAAAATTACAAAAAAAGTAAAAAACATTTCCTCCTCTGGAGTGACACAAGTCCCCCCCCCCTTAAAAAGCATACTTTTATTTCAGCCCACCTGCCTTGCCTCCTGGGCCACGTAATTTTGCACAGCCCCAGAAGTGCTCAACTGTATGTGGTCTTTCTAGCCTAGCCTCTTTCTGTATCTCCTCAGATATAGCAAAATCATTTCTAAGTTTTATAGTGACCTTATCCTTCCAAACTCTGTTTTCCACATAGTAGATCTGTTGGATGTGAATGGTTTAACCCTCTTTTTTATAGTTTGTTTCCAAATTACTATACCTACATTATCTCACAACTTCTTCATGTTTGGATATTGTTCCCATTGCACAGATGAGAAAATTGAGACACAGAGAGGATAACTAGCTTACCCAAAGCAAAACCAGCTAGTAAATTAGGATGTGTTATGTGTGATATTTAAACCCAGTCTTCTGATTCCGAGTACTAAGAACTTTTCTACCAGCCAAGTAACTTCAGTAAGCAGTCCAAGCAACAACTGAACATTTTTAGAAACTTTTGCTTACTCTGCTGAGTTTTTACATTTCCTACTGATTCAAAAAATAATAAGATAGACAAGTATCTGGCACATAGAACTCAATATAACTCAATATATATTTTTTCATTGAATGCATGAATGTTTGAAAGGATGTAAGGAGGAAATGGAATTTTTTTTCTTATTGACTCCCTACCATTACAAATTAAAACCAAAATGAAGTCAGACCCGGGCTGGAATCTTGTCATTTACTAAGTTCAAAACTGAGCAACTCACCTCAAATTACTGTACTAAACATTAGGGTTGATTACAGGAGTAAATGAAATATATTTTAGAGGTTGTTTAAAGGATTAAATGAGATGACATTTTCCCAGTGATGACTGGGGCAATTTCATGAACATAATAGCTTTCCGATAATGAAAGTTTTTAAGTAATTAGTTAGTTGACATATTGTCTACTCCATAGCTGTCACTGTGCACAGCACAAGAGGGAAGGAATAAAAGTGCCTGCCCTCAACAAGTCCACAGCCTGGGGTTAGAGGGGCATGTTTATGAATCAAAGGTAGATTTGAAATTATCTTGAGTTCTTAGTGTCCCCTAGTCATGCATTACATGTGCCCCTCATGGCCTCATCTCTGTCATATGAATTCCAGGAAAATCACTCAGTCACTGCTGTGTTTAGGGCTGTGTATGAATCATTTCTCTGCCCTTTCTCATTTTGTGTCGGTCTGCACTTATCAGACCCAATTGACTCATGCAAGTGCTGAAGCACAGAATCCAATGGCCAGAGAACCACCCCCCCACTTCCCCGCTGTGGACTCTCAGAAGAGGAGTGGAAGCTAAATGGACAGTCAGAAGTTCTGAGTTTTAACTAGTCCCTATCCTGTGGCTAAATTAGAATGCAAGTATGACCCTCAATTCACAAGCTTAGATGTGCAAAAGAACAAGCATAAAAGAATTTTACTTATTTATAATTTTTAAAGCCACTTGGTTCCAATTCAGCCTGTAATTTTTGGTCAACTGGTGGGGGATCAGCTATTAGAGCTGCCCCTTCTTAAAGAGGTGGAACTCCTGGAGATTATGTAACATCACAAGCTCTCTGGTCATCAACTTTAACCCACCCTGGTTACCACCGACAGTCACAGTGCCCAGCCCACACTATTACTACAGTTCAGATGGTATTGTGAGCCCAGGGCTATACTGGGAGTTGGGGTGTGAGGGAAGGCTGAGGTCTCTGGTGTCTCTAAGGACCCCAAGCATTCATTCCCCTTCATAATCTGTGTACCGCCCAAGGACACTTCCAGAGAGGACAGCTCAAAGCCCAAATCTGTTCTCTCTCTCTTTCTCTCTCTCCTTTTTCTCTCCTCAGTCTTCAAATATCCCTTTTTAGTCTAAAGTAAAAATTTTCCTCCCTTTCAACTCATGTTTCCATAGAGCTCCCCCTTCCGCTTGTCTTCCTGCCAGAAGTCTAGCATCTCCTATTCAATGGACTTAGACTTTGACATCAAAGCACAAAAGGAAATTAAATGCCCGCATTCTTTCTTGTTTGCTAGTATCCTTTCCAGAGGCAAGAGAGCAAACCTTGATACCTGCTGGAGTGAGGGGAGGTGGGTAAAGCACATAGGAAACATGCAAATTAACAAGTCGGCAAATGATTCTACTTGAGTTTCAATGCAGCAGGCAAGGAAGTCAAGTAGAATTTTGATTAGCTGAATGTCTGATATCATATATCAAGAAATGAAAACTATCTCATAAAAGCATGTGTTTATAGATAATTAGAAGTTAGACATAAAAGGGATTTGCTGCTCCAGTGTTTATATTTGAGCAGAATTGATTATGATAAAGTGTGAAAAAGACAAGTCTGCAAGAAGTTTCACAAACCATGCAGCATCCAGCACCTTCCCCAGAGAGACTGACTTGGCATCAGACAGCACAGGAAAGGAACTGACACAGTAACAAGAGCTGTCACTCACTGGCGTTATTACATGCAGTAACCTCATCATAGTTTTATAGTTAAACTTTACAAATTAATGTGATAAAGATTAATATAAACACTAAATAAGCACATATCAGGCTTCCAGTGATTCAGAGAGAATGTATTGGGTTTCTGGTTTTTCTTTGAATTTGAGTAAATAATGACTTTTAAAATTCAACGCAACCATTTAGCATAAAGGCTATCTGTGGTTATCAAGGGAGTTGTTAGCTAAGCCCATCAAAAGCTGGCCCTCTGCAGAGTAAGGCCCTCCTTCCATGCCCTCCACCTTTCCCCACCAGAGACCATTAGTGCTCTGCTGATGGCTCATTAAGCAACTAAGAATCACAGAAGTGCTATTTGGGAGAACTAAAAACCCTGTTCTTGCTCAGGTCTCAGAATCAAAGAGAGATTTCAGTGTCAGAGCTGTGATTGAATTGTTAAACCTTTCAGTCAAGAAGGGAAAACGTGTGCATGTACATACACACACAAACATACACACACACACGGCACACACGCAAGCAGAAATCTGGATACTACCACAGCTAACCCTTCTCGACTTTTTACCATGTGCCAAGAACTCACCTCACAAAAGTTGCAAGAGTTAAGTGTTTTTAATATTCAATTTACAGATGAAAAAACTGAGGCTTAATGAATGTAGTAACTTGCTTACATATGGAGGGAGAAAATAAATATAAGCTCCTTGAGAATGAAGAGGAATTGTATCTGCCTCATAATTGTATCCCTTTAGCACAATGTCCAGTAATTGTTAGATAAATGTTGGATATTAGGTGAACATTAAAAATCTGTCCTGGGTACCAAGTATTCAATAAAAAGAAACTAGGCCAGGTGCAGCAAATTTCCTCTGTAAAGGGCCAGAAAGCAAAAATTTTAGTCTTTACATGCCATAGGGTCTCTGTCAATAACTACTTCGCTCTTCCATTGTAGTGGGAAAATGCCCATAGATAATACATGCAAATGGCACTGACTGTTGTATTTGGTCTATGGCAAAAGCTTGCTGAGCACTGATATAGGACCTTCCTACTCAAAGTTGGACCTGTGGGCCAGCACTGTAGGCGTCATCTGGGACAGAAATGGAGAAGCTGAGTCCCACCCCAGAGTTACTAAGTAAGAATGTAAATTCTAAAATTAATAAGGGCCAGGAATTCATATACACACTAACATTTGAAAAGCTCTGCTCTAGAGTTGCAGAGTGTTGACTGCCAATCAGAATAATTAAATGCATTTTTAGGTAAACTTTAATCTCCATTTGACATTGCCTGGGTAGGATGATAGCAAAACTTTTCTTGGTTTTATGTGACCATTTTTGAACAGTTCTGCTTAACAGCTCACAAATAATCACACCGAAGAGCCGAAGAACCCCCTCCCCCCCACATCGCCATTTCTTTTTCCTCCCACAAAGTAGAAACAACTTCTACTGAATTGAACCAATCAGCCCTGAATCTGATTGCTCAGATGTGTGTACAAATAATTTAGGTGTCTTTGCCATCATAGGTCATTAAATGCCCACAAAGTACACAGCTGCTCCCATAAATGTCAGGCTCAAGGGCCTTGAGGAAAAAAATGAATGCCTCTCTCTGAGGGCTGCAATACCTGCTTGTGTTGCTTACTAATCATTTTATGTTCTATCAAAGATGAGTCCATGATGGAATGCGGGCTGAGAGCCTTGCCCTAGTCAGAAAGCAATTGGTAATCTGCTCAGCCTCTTCCTAAGCACATGAGCCTAAGACTCTAGAGTCCTCACAACTATGTTGTCATGGAAATGGGCACTGAAAAAAACAGCTGCTAATGTCTCATTATTCATAAACATTTTACTAGCTCATGACCTTTGACCCACAGCTACTCTTCTAGAAATATTTTCCTTAAAATCTTCATGTGAGTATGCAAAGGTTTATATTTATATATTTTTTCTGTTGCTTATTAATAATAAATTTGGAAGCAATCTAAGTGTTCAACAATAGAAGAGCTAAATGAATTTTGGGACACATAATTGTGTTATAATGTGCAATAGTTTAAAAAGAGGTGGGTCCATCTGCACTTAAGTGATAATATGTCTTTGCTGTATTGTTAAAAGAAAAAAAATGCCATATTTAATTGATTCCATGATGAGAGTTTTTCACATTTTCACATTTTTAGGAGTCTTGTCATTGATGGTGTATTATGATCATGAATGGCCAGGCCGCAGTCTTAATACCATGTATAAAATAATGACAGATTATATAATCAGTAGCATCTTAGATTTAATGCATATGCAAAATAAACCACATACATATGTGAATGGATGTGTTCATATATTATTTCTCTTACACTGTACATATCTGGACTTATGCACACACACATATGTATATATATATAAATTATGAGAAAACACTGAGAAATATGCATACCAAGTGAACAGTAATCCTATTAAGGAGGAGAATGAATTAAATAGGGAGAATTAAACAGGCTGGAGAGTGAGATGGGAGGTAGAGTTTTGCTTTTCAGGTTTGATGATTTTTACACTTTTTATATTATATGGACAGCAACATGTTTTGCTTTTTAAAGAAACAATATGATAAAACAATGCATTTTGGTCTTGAAGACTGGAGTAAAAAATGTTATCATCCATATGTAATTGCTGTCAAGCTATGTGGCAGTTCTGTTTTCCTTTCTCTTCTGTAGGTACTAGGCACTAGAGATAGAAATTGGAGACATTTAGGGGTGCCACCTTTTCTATTTTGCCTCAAGTACAACATTTATTCTGTGAGAAAATGAGATGGAATGGCCCGTGGCAACAGTAAAAACCAATCTTTGGCTCCTTGGGGTATCACTTCCAATCTCGAATGTGTCATCAGACGTTCATTCTTGAGGCAAATCAGCAAGAAAATGTCAAAACATCGGCAAATTGTGAGTAAACAGACTCAGTCGCTTTGGTGAAAACTTGCTGAGAACAGAGCTTGTGTTTTCCATATGCCCTGCCAGACTCCACTGGTGGAAGACCTCATGAATATTAACCAATTATACATTTGAGGAAGAATGATGGTGGTATACCAAGATTGCCAGCCCAAATCCTGAAGAAGGACCTAGTTCTGGGTATGAAGGACTAAGGATGGGCAGTCCAGTTTGGTACTTCAGTTTTTTTCTGAGTCACAGATACCATGCCCTGAGCAGAGCTGGTTTCTCAAAGAGGGAAGTTCCATCCCATCACCTCACATATGATGACATATAGGATTGTGCTTTGCAAACTATATAGCATCTAGTCCCCCCTCCCCATATTTTGTAAGTATATATGTACATTTCATGACCATCTCTTTATGTTTAGCTCCTGCCTCAACACCTTTATTAATTGAGAGCTTTTCTGTTAATAGACTAATCCCACGATAATACACACTAGCACGTTTTCTTTCCTACACAAAATTAACACAGCAACCTTACCTCTTTGAAAGTACTGGACTAGGTAGATGGATATTAGACTTTTGGTGATAATCATAATGTAATATATATTGATGTCAAACTATAAGACAATACACCTAAAACTTCAAAACTAAAACAAATGTGCAAACAATAAAATGAAAACAAGCTGTTAGGTTATGAAAACAAAATGGCAGTCACCAGAGGATAAAGGGTCATTGTATGCAGGGTATGACCACACTTGGGGGAATGTCATAATACAGCATATACACATGCTGAATTATAATGCTGTACACCTGAAATCTAAGTAATGTTATAAACCAATATTATTTCAATTAAAAAAATTCATAAAGAAGCCACTAGACTATTTCAGATTCACCCTTAACGGTCTGCAAGGTAATTATTCTCAAGTTATCAATTGACAGAAAAATTGACCTGAAAAATAGTGCAAAAAGTGGGTAAAGTTAATGAAACAAACTTGACATGAACAGATAATTGTTGAATCTGCATGATGGGTGCATGGAAATTCAAGATGATTTTCACTCTATTTTTGTGTATGTTTGAATTTTCCATAGTAAAGTTTAAATAAAGAAAAATTAACTGGGGGATTCTGAAAGAGGAGTGCTGAATTTCCATGTCAACAGGGAGGGGTAAATATGCCAGCACCATTTCTGTCATTATTTTTTTAATTTCCTTTCCTAAAAACCTGAGATAATAACAATTCCCTGAATGGTACCAATTAGAGGAAGAAGCAAGTTCAAAATCTCCAGCATTGTGTCTGGACCTGTGCTGCTGTTACTAAAATAAAATAAAAGTACATTTAAAGTGTAATTCTGGGCAGTGATTATATTTTAATGGTAGAATTATTTTTGCTCCCTTTTAACTCTAATTTCTACATTGAGTATATATATAGTTTATAATTAATAAGAAAATAATCTTTATTGGAAAACAATGTTGGTTTCTTTCTACCCATATATGAAAAGGGCTGAAAAATTTGGACTACAAAGCATTGAAAAAGTCTTAATACTCTAACTTCAATTCCTCTCTGAAGTACAAAGGCTTTTTGAGCAATAACTTTGGTTTGAAGTTTCCTTAAAGAACAATAAAAAAAATTGCTGAATTATAATAATTATAAACATCTCTTCTACTTGTGGTTCCAAAAGGAATTAGCTGCTGGCTATTTATTCCTATGTGATTAGTCTGAGATGTTACTTGACAAGTGATGGGTTATAGCACCTTAACCTGCAGTTTCCGCACGGATAAACAGGAAACATTCTACTGCCCTCAACAAGGCAAGATAGCTGTTGAGGTTTTGCCTTAAAAGCATGTAAAAAATGCCAGTTGCCTCTAGTTTTACTTGGAGCTAAAATAGAAGCCACTGACTTTCAGGAGTTTTCTATGTTGATGCTACTCTGCAATGGTCTTATACACAATATCTGTTATCAGTTGTCACAGTGATGCTGCATAACTGGGCAGAATTGACACAGCAATGTAGAGTCTTAGAAAGTAATTTCTCCTTCGGGTAACTCTAGGCTCTGTTATTGTAACCCTCAAACTATCTACATAGAGGATAATTCCAGATGAAATACTCAGCAGCCTACAGTAATAATAGGCATTCATTCAGTTTCTGAGTCCTTAGGGTGTATTTAACTTGGCTGGGTTTGGTTGACCTGGACCTCCGCGTACATGTCAAAGGGCTGGCTGGCTTTCAGCTGCTTCTGTGGAGTCTTGGCTGAAACAAAGGACCCAGAGACGCTGCTCTGCTCCACATGCTTTTTCATCCTTCAGTAGGGTCTGCTAGACAGTTTCTGATAGGAGAACAAATACAAGCAAAAATGTCTACATGCTTTTCTCCCCTCATCATTTTGTTCAAAATATGTCTTAGGTTTTCCCCTTTTTGCAAGTGCTTCTTTAAGCCTCTATTGTGTCATGTCTGCTAACATGCCCATGGCAAAAACTAAGACAGCCCAGATTCAAGGGTGAGGAAATAGGCTCTGGATCTTCAGTGAAAAGAATTGTGAAGTCGTGGTAAAAATTGGAGATAACATGAGGGCAAAAAATTGGGTCAATTAGTTTAATCAGTATGTCACATATACTTATATAATAAGAACTAATATTTTTCTCTGTGATGTTATGTATTTTGCAGAGTACTACTATGTATCTTCACCTCTAAGGGCTGAAGAGGGCTAATCCTTTTATTTGGGAAACTCTAAGTTGTTTTAATGATGAAATTTATTTTTACTTCTAACATTCTGTTCCTTACTTTGTAGTTATGCTATGATAACTTAAAGTTAAATTTCAGAGATCGGTGAGTAAAAGATCAGCACTTCTTTGCTTTCTGAACTTGCACTTTATGGTTGTCTTATACACCCTTGTGGTTCCTGATAAACACTGATTCACTTTCAAAACTCACCTATTGTATCACGTCCTCCAGGAAGCCTCTTTGATAGCTCCAGATAAAATTATTCAGGTCTGACTCTCATTTGCCCCTGTACCTTGTATTTGATTTGCTTTCATCTTTTTTTGGTTAAGCAATGATGTGCTTTTCTAGAGTCTGAGCCCTTTGAAAGGAATAGGAAACACAGAGTCTGCAATCAGACTGCCACAGTTCAAATCCCAGGTTTGCCATCTCCTATATGTGGGACCATGGACAAGTTAGCCAACTTAGGCTCCATGTGCCTCTTTTTTAGTCACTCTAATGGGATTAATGATTGTACTTGCTTAACAGGGAAATGAAGAGAATTAAATTAATACTAAATATTTAGTAAAAATTACTGACAGAAAATTAATTAAAATTGGCTATTATTAATTATAATCTTATCATCCTCAATGCTATTTAGTAACTTTAGAACATCTTGGAGTAAATTTGTAACACTGGGTCTACACTGCCAAAGTACCGCTAGATCCTTGAATTCTAATGGGTGCTTTTAAGTCCATTGTTCAGATATCTACATTATTAATGATATTGAAGGAGATAATAATACTGAAAGAGAAGGGAGTAAAAAATTAATAGCTGGACAATGGAAGAAGCCTCTGAAGACCACCCTATTATGACCCTAATACATAATTCCATGAGGAAAAAGAAAATACGAGAGGATCAACATTTACCCAATTAATAGTCATCTTTATAGATCTCATTTCTAGGTATTGTCTTTCTGTTCCTCTAAGCAGTAGGTTCACTTAAGTCTTTTCAATAAATTTTATTCACCAAAAAAATAATAAGATGATGTGGGGACAATGGGAAATAAAATGAAATGGCATAACCCATCCCTGAGGCTATAGAGGCAATGAAATAGAATTGCATAAGCCACCCCTAAGTCCTTAATTTGAATGATGCATTTACTTTGTGATGTCTCATCTTCAAAATGGGTGAGCTGAGGATTAAAGGAATTGAACAGATGGCATCTTGGTAAATTAAATTAATACTCTGAATTTGAGGGAGGAGACAAATTGTCTACAAAATCAGAAAGCAGTTCCAGTAGAATAAAGTATATATTGTAAAGCATTTGAAGTTTAATTTGTGTTTATGTCATCATTATTTTAGCACTTACTTGGGATTAAAAGAATCTTAACAAATGGAAAGACACACTTTAGCTTTATTCACTGTGTCAGAGTGCTATCAGGTAGGATGTTCAAAGGATAAACTTGGAATATACCAAATAAACGTGTTGCTTATTAAAAATTTGTCCCAAATAATTGAGATTTTAATAAAAATTTAACAAATTCAAATAGTACAAAAGGACATACAGTGACAGCTGTGTCTGCTTCCCAACTCACACCTCATTCCTCAAGGGAAATACTATGACCAGTCTCTTCTATAGTCTTTCTTTTCTATATAATAGGATAATTATGCTACAACTTGAAGGAACTGAAGATTTTTTTAACTTATACTCTCATTTTGCAGATTGTTTTTAAAATAAAATTGAAATCTTACAATTTAGAGCATTTATATGATTTGGGCAGAGTTGTTCAGTGAATCAGTTAGAGTAAGTCTGATTTCAAGTGATCAGAAGAAAGCTAGTTTAAGGGGGAAAAAAATTATCGGCTCATGGGAATATATCCGGGGGTAGATCTGACAGTTTGACATAGTTTTAGGTCTTGGTTATTCATTCTCACTTTTTGGCTCTGTTCATCACAGCATACTTCCATTTTTACTCCATTTCCATAGAATAATAAGCTAATGGTCAGAGGCGCTAGCCCAACATTCCAACTAGCTTCAAATCTAGTAAATTGAAGAGGCCATCTCTTCTCCAGTTATGGTAAGCCAATGTGAATCAGAAAAGTTCACAGCACTTCATCAATTAGGAGAAAGATGGGAGTAGATAGCTCTTGCCTTGCAATTAAACTAGACATAGCTAAGATTTTTCTATCACCCGGATAACATAAACATATATATTAACGTCTGTCTGACATAAAAATAATGGACAATTCTGATTTGTGTTAAGTTAGGGAAATAACACAAGTGTAAATAGAAAAAGTAAGCCAATGGATTATACAAGACAAACTATCGCTTCCTTACATGCACATTTCAAGTGATGTCAAGAATTCTGTTTACAATCAAAACTATTCACTAACATTGAAAATATCAATATATTGCAGCCAATTTAGGTAGAAATAGAAATCACCTATCTAGGATGTATGACAGCCAACCACTGGGAGAAGAATTCAGGTGCTGACTTTAAATGCAAATTGTTGGGCACCACCTGGATCTAAGGAGCAAGTATCTGCAGATGGGAGCTGAGACCCTGTATATTAATTAGTTCAAGTGGTGATGTTTATGCATTCCAAACTTGGAAAAAGTCTAGTTGGTCTAACCCTCTCATTTTATGAACAGGCGCTACTGAAGTGCAGAAAGGGGAACTGATCTAGCCTAAAAGTAGAGCTGAGGCTAAACCCAGGTGACCTGGTTGCCATGCTCTTATCTTGCTTTCTCCTTTCCTATACATCCATCCAGAAGGTCAGTGAAAATGAAAGTGAGAGCAGGTTGTCAAAGCTGGTGTGAAATTCTATTAGAAATATGTCCAATTGGGGAAATTACCATTTCAATGGCTTTTAACTGTTCCTTAGAAGATTCATGTTCCTGACCTTACAAAGCATAGGTCTAGTTCAATGCTTAGTTGCTACTTACACAAAAATGCTCCAGGTAAGGAGTGTGTTTCCTTTTAGTATTTCCAAATCAATTGCTGGGATTTGTTGAAGTTCAGAATACTCTGTACCTAAAATGGGTCCATCTCACAGTACAATTGATTGCTTTTGTGTTCTCTAAAATAAAAGTAAAACAAGAATATGGAAATTATACTATTAAAGCCTTCTAGACTATGTTCTTCCTTGCTGCTTTACTTAGGTCTTATTTCACCATACAGAAAATTACACCTAAAAGTTTTATTTAAAGTGATTTTTCAAATTGGAAATAAGCCACCTTTATAATTTTTCAATTTCCAGTGGTTGATATTTTCTCTTCCTTCTTTCTGTGGCGACTAATTCAATTCATATCTTCTGCATCCAGCACAATGCCTCGTACATAATAGTATGGCATCATTTGGAAGTTATGTGCCATGGTAGTTAAGAGAAAGGGACACTGGCATATTGGTTAAGTCTTTAACAACTGGCTGTTAGGGGTGGGGGAGGGGAAACTGCCCTGATTTATAACATTTACTGATTACTGTGGTACAAGTAACCCCTCCCCCCCAGTCAGGGCCATTATGTGACACCACTGTATGTAAAGTTGCAATAAAGTATGCTAAAGTACACCATGAAATAGTATTCCCACCCAATAGATTCAATAGATAGAAATAATTTCAAGAGCAAGGATTTAATAGAATGTGGTAAAAATAATTAGAAAATGAATTAGAGTTTTTATTACCTTTGTTTTTAATATAATTTACTTAATCAAAATTTTATATAGTTTAATTTTGAGTGATAGCAATATTTAACAATCAATGCTTAGAACTCCTGAATATTAAGGATTGGCCCTTGCGAGTCAGTATGAGCTGTCTTCAGTTCCCAGGGAAAGCTCTTGGTTGAAAAGATGTGGGTTTGAGTCATGATTTCACCAACTACTAACTCTGAGACTCAGCAAATGTACTTCACCGCCCTGTGCCTCATATTCCTCATCTATAGAATGGAGTAATAGTATCCCACAGATTTCTATGAAGAATAAATGAGAATGTGTATCTAAAATTAGTGAAATTCTGTAAGAGCAAAAAATTGAATGCAAAGAAATTGTAAACCAAAATGAGCTATCCACAAATGTCTCTGAGGAGAAAATGAATCCTTCGCTCTGAAAGGCAGGCTGGATTTAATCTTCTCCTCTGCTCTCTATGGAGTACCAGCCTACATTTATATACTAGAGTCACGACATGACTTGCTTTTAGTGACATCAGCAGCCAATGAAAAGGCAGGAGGAAGGCCTGTTACTCACTCCTAACTTCCCCTGGGAGCACAAGTGTTAAATCCCTTCTTTCAGTTATTTCTACCAACTTCTCTTTAAAAGAGGTCTGAGTCTTTTTTTTTTCAGACCTAAAAATAATATGTCATATTCAGCTAAAATAATATGGCATTGTTTTTTCTTCAGCTACTGCTTCTCCTTTCTCTCCTAACACCACCAAGGAAACATGTCACATGGAAGCAGCAGCGCCCTATGGGATTGTCACTCAGTGAGATGGAAAGTCTGACATACCAGGATGAGAGTTTCCTCAGGCTGTGTGGAGCCCTCTCCTTCAGAATTGCCTCTTTCTCCTGTGAGGCTTCCGTTTACCTTCATGTGCCAAGAGAGCGGAGAAGACACCTGACAACTATGGATCTTCCATGCAATAATGTCTCAGAGAAAGACGAGAAATGTAAGTCAAGTTACCATCAAACTTAGCTTTCTAGATCATTAAGAAGGATCCCCAAATAGTGGGGCAAAAGCAGTGAAAACAGGGACCTGACAAAAGGCTGCATGAAAGAGTTAGGATCAGAATCTGATCTCTTCATTGTAAGTCAAATCTTTTTATTGACTTATGCTGCCGCCTTATTATTATTATTATTAATACTATTTTTATTATTACTACTTGGTGATGGTGGTGGGGTAGTTATTGACATAAATAATGCCCTTATTTTTGCTTATTTCAAAAGCTAAACACTGAGAGTATGTGACGTGGGACACATGCTCTAATATGTATAGTATACATATTATATACAAATACATATACTCTACATATATACATGTACTCTAATATGTATATGTATTATTATTATACTCTACTATCCCAAATATTTTAAATGAAGAGGATATATGTATGTCTGCATTTGTGTGTGTATGTGTGTATGTGTGCATGTATGTTGATATAAATTATATATACCATGCTTTTAATACAAACTATAAAAATCTGGAACAATATAAGCTATATAGATTTGATCATTTTGTTTTTTCTTTAAACTAAATCTCTGAACACACCATGTCCCATTCTGAAATATTGCACAATATTCTGAATACAAAATGCTTGACTGTATTCCTCCTCAGTGAAGAAGCAAGTTCATCAACCTTCTCCTCCAAGTTCCTCTCCAGGCTGGCTTAATGCCCCCTTCCCATCAATAAGGGTCAAACCAGAGAATCTAGCTCCCACTGTATTGAAAAAACTACATCATTTTAGACTAAAGTTTACGTTCTTTGCAAGACACTCCATCTTTTGATTTGTTCCTGAAAAAGAGGTTTAAATAGAGAGAGGATAGAGGAAAAGAAGAAAAAGGTTTTCTTTTCTTAATTTTAAAGTTGATTCTGCCTTTAAAAATCTTTTTTTTCCTCTTTTTAAGAAAAAAAAACTTGAAATGAAAAAAGTTATGTGCTTTAATGTTAGAAATATACATGTAATATATAGGCATATAACTTGAAGAGGATAGTTTCAAGTCTCTATATGAGAATTAATAAACAAAGAAAAAGTTCCACTGGGTCTCCCTAGTGGCATGAAGGGTTAAGCAGAGCACTATGAAGCTGTCCAGAGCCACTGCAGTACGAGTTTGATACCCGGCCAGAGAGATCCTCACACGGCGCAGCAGAGCTCTCCTGCCTCCCCCACTGCTCCCCTCAGCAGTGTTCTTCAGTCCATCTGCCTCTTCTGCTCCCCACTCTGTCTCTGGTGAATCCTCTCACTGCTCCACACATCTGGCCTGTACCCCAGCTTGTATGCATAAATAAATAAATATTAAAAAAAAAGAAAACGTTCCATTAAAGGACAATATTGAAAATGGGTGGAGACTTGGAAAAGAAGGAACATCTGTCCTTAAGTTGGTAAAGGTTATCTGTCAATAGTATAGAGCAAGTTCATCAATCCATTTGTAAAAATGGGTTTCTTTACGTTTGTAATGGGGATACATTCTTCTTAAAATCAAGGACAATCCCAGGGTAGTCACTCTACTTTCTTCTGTTATCCTTGGGGCATCAGTGAATGCAGTAAGACAATAATAAAAAAAAATCAGAGATATAAAGATTAGAAAAAAAGAAATAAAACTATCATTCACAAATGATAAAAACTTAAGCTCTAAATAATCTCCAAATTTTTAGAATTGATGAGTGAGAATAAGACAGGTGACTGCATATAAAATCAATATGCAAAAATAAATCTATACACCAACATCAAATATTTAGAAAACTGATTTTAAAGGGGTCCATTTATAATATTTTTATGATGCTAAGAAACAAAATTAAAATAATTCCTACCATGTTAATGGATAGGGAGATTCTATGTCATAAAACCATCCATTCTCTCCAAAATTACTTTTAACATACTACTCCAAATTAAATTTCTATATTATCTTTATAAAAACTGATTCTAAAGTTCATATAAGAGGAGAAAGAGATAAGCCAGGACACTTAAAGGAAAATAAGGTTGGGAGACAAAGTAAATATAAATATGAATCAATAGTAATTAAGAGAGCATGATATTAGTTTAGTTAGAGACAAATAGAAAACATAATGGAATAGTAAATCCAGAAATATATTAGGGACTGTGTGGGTTGAATTGTGCACCTCTCAGATTAGTGCATGGTCCAAATTCCTGGTACCCCCAAATGTGACCTTACTTGGAAACAGGATCCTTGCCAATATAGTCAAATTAAAATGAAATCATCCTGGACTCATATTCACTTGAATTTAGTCAGCAGTGTCCTTATAAGAAGGGACACATAGACATAAAGAGAGACAGGGAAGAAAGCAGATACTGGAGTTACTATCAGAAGCCCAAGGATGCCAAAGAATGCATTACCCACTAGAAGCTAAGAAGAAGCGAGGAAGCATTCTCCCCTAGAGCCTTCAGAGGGGCAAAGCCCACTCCTTGATTTTGGACTTCTATGCTCCAAAACTGTGAGAAAATAAATATCTATTATTTTAAGCTGCCTATTTTGTGACACTTTGCTATGGCAGACCTAGGTAAATAGTATAGGGCTTGATGGAAGCAAAATCTAAAAATTCAAGAAACATAAAAATAAACATGAACACATTTTACCTAAGTGAAAAACAATTCTATAAAAGGTTTAAAAGAAAATATAAAAGCCTATCATTATTTCCTGTTCTTTATATATCCCATTATCAGATCCCCAATCTTTCCCTTTCAGTTAATGACCCTCTATCCATTCAAAATATTTGTCAGATAATCAAGCTTTGTGATAATTTTGCATTTCTCTCTCTCTCGCTCTCTTTTTTTTTTTTTTTTTTTTTTGCCTTTTATTGAAATCATTGACTTTAAAAACAAACGCCTGTATGAGGAAGCACAAGTAGAAGCACTTACGAGAGGAATGAAGTGTCAGGAGAATGAGCTTTAGGGTCAGGACAAGCCTACTGTGTGTCTGAAGCCAGTTACTTAAATTCTCTGAGGCTGTTCTCTTGCTCATAAATTGAGGTCCCATGAGATGTGAACACTTCAGATTTTTCCTCATAGTAACAAATTGAAGAAGTGATGATACCGATAGCATTAATGGGGTTACTCCACTGGCGATCACCTGAGGTGAGTGAACATGAATCTTCAGATATTAAGTCTTCACAGTGACAGGGAAATAGCAAGGAATAGGCCACTTTTTGCCAAGCTGAGTGTGCAGGCACCTCCAGGGCTGCCTGGAAATATTCTGAGGACTTACATTGTTAAGGATGTTGGGATATCTTCATTCATTTTGTACGTTTGAGACCACAAAGTGCAATAATTTGTTTTTACTGGTTAAAAAAAAATAGTTGAGGACTTACAGCGCTTATCATGGACATTTGTAAGTATATAGTCACTTTTTACTCCAGTTCAATGCTATTGGCCAAAGCAGGGGCTTTAAACTTACACAGTTTTGTTTGTTTCTGATTATTTACATATTTACATATTGTTTAATTTATACACTTACTGGCAGGATAAAATAGGGAACATGAGGAAAGCAAGAAATTAGCTATCATGATATTAATAATAAGTCTATAATTTTTCCCCAAACTGGTGCCTTCTAAATTCATTCCTTGATTTATCTGATCCCACTCCCATTGGGCTGTGTTTACTGCCCAAACTTCTGTTGTTCAATAGAGGAATTTCACTGTGATTATAGTTAATTTGTCTCCTGATTTATTGGTGATAGTAATAGCTATTCATATGACAGGTTATTTGAGAGAAATTTTGCATATTGGAGCCCTGAAAATTTTCATTACTTTGTCATTTGGTAACAAAACAGAAAAACATTAAAAATAAACCAGTTACTTTTAAAGTGAAAATTCTAAGTGTTCCAAACAATCAAGTCTTGAAGCCATTTTTAAAAATCTATTTTTAATGCTGTAACACCTGTTATATCCCAATCTCTATTTAAATAACCATTCAGTCCTCAAACTAAATAAGATTTGATGGCCTTTTTAAAAGTAATTTTGTTTCAGAAATAATTCAAAGTAGGTTAATTAATGTCTGTCCTTTTTAATGGTGAGAAGTTGACATTTCTTTTTAATAAAGTGGTCATTTGATCATTTAAATTTATTTCATTATACAATATAGTTATGTTTTATAAATAAACTCATTTCTTATGATATGCCATGAAAGAAGTAATGAACTTATTTATTAACCTGACAAGAGGACTCATGAAAAATTGTTCTGTGTAATAGATGTTCATTGTTTTGTCCATTCAACAGCATTCCCTCTTCTTCTGACCATATTGACTTGCGCCTCTTTTGGGAACCACCCCCTTCCAGAACATCCCATGTGGTTTAGATGAAGCTCACCTCACTCCCTGCCTTGTCAATGGCATGTTGACCCAGAATAAGATAATCAGAACATAGAACAACCATTGAAACAGTAGTTGTTTCAAAACTGGACTATGATCCAACCCGGGAAAATTACTTCTATTGGAATAAAACAGGATAAAGTAGAATAAGGAAGCTATATTTTGGCTGGAGGCACTGAAATGCAGAGCCTAAGATTGGAATTACCTTAGCACTGATGAAAAGAGCCTACCTGAGGAGAAAACAACACAGAGAAAGCAGAGCCAAGTATTGGAGAGAGACATATTCTTGATGACATACATGTTTGAGTCCCAAGTTCCAACTGTTACTGAGCCCAGTTGGATTTCACCCCTAGACATTTCAGTTAATCAAGCAATAACTTGATAAAGGGCCTTGAATCACTTTTTTTTTTTCCGGGCTTCAACGTCCACATGTATGAAGTGATATTATTAGAATAGATGACCACCTAAGCTCTCATAAATCTTATCTTTGTGTGTTTGTGTGTGTGAGAGAGAGATTATGATTGACCTTACCTTTGTGATTCCACTGATAGAATTTTTTTTGAAGATTTATTTATTTTTGCATACAAGCTGGGGTACAGGCCAGAGGCATGGGGCGGCGAGAGGGTTCACCAGAGACAGAGTGGGGAGCAGAACAGGCAGATCGCCGGAAATATACTGCTGAGGAGAGCAGAGGGCGAGGCAGGAGAGGTCTGCCACACCATGTGGTATTCGCCCTGGCCGGGCGTCGAACTCTCTTCGCTGCTGCCGACAGCTCCACAGCGCAGTGCTTAACCGCTACGCCACCAAGGAGGCCCACTGATAGAATTTTTAACTGGTTCTAATTTCTATTGACAAAATAAATGGTGCTGACCATCTGCCCTCTTTATAGAAAAAAAGAGTGAATCATATACTAATCCTGTTTTTAGGGGCTTAATAGGTTATTTAATCCTCCTTCTGAGTCTCTCTTCTAAATTGACTATATATAAAGATGTTTTTTGTACATGGAGTCTTCATTTTGGAAGTGTTTAAGAGCAAATATCTGAATTAATTAAATGTGTCATTTTTAACCCATGCAATGATCCTAAATATCCCTGTGCCAATTTTGATGAATGACCCTGGTAGATATCCATATTAGTTTCACATATATTTGGTGAAGTTACTTTTTGTACTATTTAACAAATGCAAAGTAAAAGTTCTTTTATGTAATTCCTCATACTTTAATAATTCTTTGATAGACAGCATCTATATCCCCTGATAATTATTTTCCCCATCAGATGGGCTATTATATTTCCCAGGAGATGCCTTATAGATAGAAAATCTTTTGAAAATAAGATTTGTTGTGAAACTAGTCTTTTCTATTACTAGGGTGTCACTCAAAATAAAATAATACGTTTAGACATGTTGTAGCAATTTACTTGCTATTACTCAAATCTTACCCTCTAATTAGAAGAAGAAATATGAAGCCTTATAAGTGCATAATTTAACAAACTCAATGTCATGAAATTACCATATTTTATTCTTGCCTAGCACCAAAATTTGTGGGCATGGAGAAAAATTGTTTATTTCTAGAATACAAAATATGGCTTATAACAAGGGAGAGCTTGAGAGGTGAAAACATGGGTTCAGGCTAATCAAAGGTTTTGGACAAGTTCCAGAAGGCAGATTTTAAAATATGACTCAATCTCCAAATCCCATCTGCTTTGGGATGCAGTGGAAAAAGTAATGAAGTCATTTGGGGAGAGAGCAAACTATGAAAACCAAGACTTGTTAAAGCACTGGTGGAAATGATAATGGAGCAGTGGGGATTCCAGAAAGAATTCCTACGGTAATAAGAATTTCGCTTCCAGATGGAAAAGCACATACCATAATAGTGGCGATCCAAGTTTACCTTACCATGTCATCCCTCTCTCTGTAGACCCATATTAAGAGAGGTTAGCGATTTCACCTTGTGACCCTGAGATCAAGGTCATTTCTCATTCAATCCCACTAGAGTAGTTCTGCTCAGGAAGTCTACTTTGTCATTCCATCTTGTGTTCTCACCCTCTGGGTCCTCTGCATTCAACCAACAATTAGGGAAAAAGGATATAGGGAGAGCACACCCATATGTTACATGGTGCTTTGGTCTAGAAATAACAAAAATCACTTCTCTTCACACTACATTGGCCAGAAATCAGTCACATGTCCACATCCCCATGCAAAGGACACAGTCTTTGTGCCCAGGGGGCAAATGAAAAAAGTTTTGGCGAGCGTGTCATTGTCTCTGCCACACTCCCTCCTTTCTGTTGTCCTCCTCAATCATCTTGGCAGAAACAGTATTACAAAATAGTTAAGAATGCAGAGCTAAGTATGCACTAGAGTCAGACTACCAGGATTCAAATGCAAGTTCTGTTCTTAGTAGGTATGTCTCAAGGAGTGATGTAAACTTTCTGTGTTTACTTTTTGTAAAGCAGGAATCATGAAAGTCTTTACTCATAGCATAGTTGTGAATATCAAGTAAATTAGTGCCTGTAAAGAATTAGAATATGCCACAAACTTAGCTACTTCTCCATATATGAGACTTTTTTTTATATAATATATATTTTTATTGTTATTTATGTCTTTTACATTTTGCATTCCCCTTGGGTAGCCCACCACCAATTCACCCATGATCCATCTCCATAGTCCCTTGTGTTCTTTTCTATTCCATTTTGTGCCCTTTCCCTTCCCTCCCTCCAGCTCCCTCTTCCCCCCCTCCTCCCCCACTGATTGTCTCTCTCCCACCCGGCCTCCCTATAGTCCTGTTATAAGTGAAACCATTCGATATTTTTCTCTTTCTTTCTGGCTTATTTCACTGAGTATGATTCCCTCTAATTCCATCCATGTCGCTGCAAATTGCATGTGTTTATCTTCTTTCCATGCTGAATAGTATTCCATTGTGTATATGTACCACATCTTCTT